>CM074510.1:2998165-3186589 GCA_037389245.1 Oryzias sinensis | reverse complement strand
CTTTATGGTCGCTGTGGCTCTATCTCTAATTTAAAGTTTAAGTTCTTTTTTTTGTTTTACGTCCACTCACACACACATTTATATACGTTTATATATATATATATATATATATATATGAAATACATACAATTGTCTTCTGGCTCATCCCTAAGTCTAGGTTCGTCATATAAACCAAATCTATACGTCACTACCTGATTTGTTTGACCTGGTTTAACTTGCAACACACGCTTAATTTGTGTTTTAATTAGAGCCTGAAAATGGTTGTCAAACTTGTGTAATTCTCGTTTATGTGTCTTTACATAGAATTTTCAATGGACGTGATTGTTTGAACGTGCATTGCCGAAGACACAGCTAAATTTAGGGAGATTTGACACTCCTACGGTAAAAGTTCAGATTTTTCCATGTTTAGGTCACAAAGAGGCCGAGATAAATGTAAATATCTGAGTTCTTAAAAAAAAAAAAATTGTCCAAGTGGGGCGTGAGGCGCTGGGAAAAGCACCAGGGCAGGCAAACAGCCATGAAATCCCCAAAGCCTCCTGCCAGAGTGGAGATAGGCCTCGCCAACTGCCCAAATCCAGAGCAAGTCCTCATTCCTCCAAAGTGGGGAGACAAAGCTAAAGCCTTCCGCAGTGTCAAGTGGCATTTATTAAAGGCAAAGCGGGAGGAGGGTATTTTCATCCCAGAGTCCCCGCTGATTTGTGTGGTCCAAGCGGCGGCGGTGCCAGGGCCGCCTTTCTTGGTGTTGACGCCGGTCCAGGTCTCCGGTAATCCCCCTCGCCGTCACAGGTACAGCCGGCCCCCGAGCAACCCAACGGTCTGATGAGGCCTGATAAATAAGCCGTTCCAAGACACAATGTGGAGGAGAGGGTGGACTCGCCCAATGAGATGTTCCGCGCCGCACTACAAGGAGCAAAGAGAGGATTTGGGGCGCAAATCGCATGTGTCCCCTCCCCTCTTCCTCCATTGTGTGCGCTAATGTTTTTGGCGGTGGTGTTGAGTAGGGTGGCATCTTTAGCCCCCCCCCCTGCCCAGTGGAGTCATGGGTGGTAAATCTTTCCCGGCAGTTAAAAACGGTTTCCTTCGGGATCTCAGATTAACTCGATCTTCTGCGTGTACGACGGTCCCGCTTATTCCGGACGCGGACCCCAAGTCGGCAGCTTATTGTTGGGCCGCCCAACAATCCCCAGAACATGGGAGTTCATATCCACGGATAATCTGGTGTGTTTTCTTTTTTTTTTTTTTTTTAATACTCCCCCCACATTGGCGGCCAACGTTCAATGCCTCGTTTCGGGTAAAACATTTTGGCTTAGGAGCGGCGACGCCTCTAATCCATGGGGTGACCACGTTCCGAGCGGCGTCTGGAGTAGCTTCTGAAAACTAGCGGCGCTCCGTCCTTTTTTATTTTTTGTCTTTTCAATGCACACATTAAGAGAGCAGGGAACCGGGGCGGTGCGGCCAGCAACATTTATCAGTTCACAGTTTCAGAGGATACTGCAAATCAATTTATTAGATTATCAGGCCTGCTTTGAGCTCTGCTTTTCCTCCTCTCCTCCCCTCTTCTCTTCTCTGCCTTAATATTTTAAAAGAAACTCTATTTCCAGATTATGGAGCACTTTATCGCAGAACAAGGAAGTATAAATTTTGGCCCAGACATCTTAAATCCTATTTTCTCTCTATTTCCCTTACAGTAAAGTGTCTTCATCTTCTCAAGGACATTGACATAATGGTGTTTGTTATGCTTTTGCTCCGTATTGCCCAATTTCACATGCGGATTCCTGTAAAAAACGCAAGCAGACTTCTGTCTCTGATAGATGAAGTTACAAAAGAAAACTAAAAAGGCCATCAGTGGGGAGTTTTCTTTATTATTTTTTATTTTGAAAGGACAAAAGTGGCAGCCCATATGAAGTTTAAGGAATAATCTCTCAGCATTTGATCCAATTATCTAATTAAAGGGTCAATATATAAATGCTCCATTTGTTAGGCGCTCGGATCAAAACCAAAAGACGATCCTTTAAAGGCTAATATCCGTGTTTGGAAGCCGACGGATTTCACTGATCTGGCATTCCTGCTATTTGGAAGATAAAACGACAAATCTGGGCTGTTAATTCCGGAAGTGTCGCGCTGACTTTGGGAACGCCTTATGAGGCGTTGTCCTGTGTTAAGGCTTCATGGGTAACATTTGAGTTGTCATGCAAAACAAATTAAAATTTTTATCAAATTTCTTGGATATTGTTATCAGCTCTTGCGGATACACAAGACTAAATAAATCGTGTTATTTCTCTTTACTTATGTTGAGCACTAGTGGGCGTAGACTGTGTTTATATAGAAGCACATCGAGTTTTCGCAAAACTCCAAAGCGATCTACACACCCTTCAAGTAGCCATTCCTAATAAAATGTCTGTAAATGCGCCCTTTCGGCTCAGGTTCAAGACTCTTTCTGTCATGGTGCCTCTGTCAGACTCCTCCCCCTCTCCTCTCCGCTTGGTTCCTGATTATTCCCAGCTGTTTCCACTCACCTCATCGCCACACCTGCCTTCTTAAGGAGCTCCAGGATCTTCATTCAACGCCTGTCCGTTGCCCGTGATGGTGCATATTTGGCCTCACGTCAAGTTCTATTAACATACGCTGTCTTACCTGTCTCCAGGAAACCTCAGCCACGAGTGATCGCCCACAGCAGCCGTTATCTGGAAACCTCTTCTGGTCTGTTCCCTCCATCCTCACCACGAGCCTCTGCCGAACCAGCTGCCTCACGAGACGGGACCACGCTGCCGACTCCAGACCCGTACGAGCAGATCCACCAGTGACGCCACGAGCCGCAGTTACTCATTCTTCGGACCTCCAGGAACTGTGCCCTACCTGTCTTGCCATCACATTAAATCCTCCTTCTCGCCAAGACATCTCTGCTCTGTGTCTCATTCCGGGTTTCAGCATCTGGGTCTCAGTCATTCTATAGCCATGACACTTTCGTTCAAGTGTAGCAACACAAATTTCTACGACCGTTTAGTGCTCTTCGTACAAAACTTGCGGCCAGCAAACCAAATCCAGTTTTGAAGAAATCAGGGAATTGGATTTGGTAGACATGTTTGGATGGTGCCCCCTTTATTTCACGGAAGAGCCAACCATTTGAAAAAAAATATCACGAAGGAGAAATCAATAATTGCGGTTTGTAAAAGTAAAGAAAAAGCCTGGATTCGCAAGATTTCAATAGTTCACAACAAGCCTCTTCCAACTGTCGGTAGTATCGGATAGAAAAAGAAGAAGCCCCTCCTTGTTTGTCTAGTGTGAGCACCATATGCTAAATGTACAATAAAAAAACCAATTTCAAATTTCGGACAATCCCAGGTAAAGAAAAAATCATAAATGCTAGATGTTTTAAAGAGGTATCGACACAATTGGTGATTACATGTGTGGTGCTAAACATGCTGCTACACTAAAAAAAAAAACAAGCCCGGAGGAGGATTTCTCCGAGCAGGGTCGAGAAAACAAAACGAATTTCTAAACAATCTAAAAACGAGTTTAACAATTCACTGGAGGACAAAGAACAAGGTCAGCACGACCCTAAATCTAACTGGAATTATGGAGTTTGCCAAAGAAGTCAACTCGACAACAAAGCTCAACAATCGCGACCACAGATAATTTCTTAGTTTGAATTATTTTGATGTGGCTAGCAAGAACATCCGTCAAGTTTGATTTTCGCATTGTTGTTGTTGTTTTTTTTTAATCGTAACTTTCATAATAACTTTTTGGCTGAATTCCAAATTCTTCCCCCACCTGCTCTGGCTCCTCCCTAGTGCTCCAATTGTGGGGGGAACTCGAGCTGTTCTGGTGTCCGAACGTGTTTTTCCTAAGGGCTAAAGCTAAAGCGTCTCTCTCCGCCGGTAGGGCGATCCGCTTCACGCTGTGGCGTTCCTTCATGTGGGTGTGCTTTGAAGCACAGAAGTTGAGCTTTTAAATGTAAGCCATGACTTTTTGTTTCCGCATGACCTTTTAATGCTATGTAGTTTCTGAGTGTTTGCAGCTAGCACTAACGAGGCTCACCGGTGACAATTGATGACGTCATCGAATGGTGTTGTACAATTTGAAGACATAATTCTCTGCTTGGAGGGCTTTGGGTAGGGAGATGCGAGAGGGGGGGATTCGGATTCAGCCTTTAATTCCGGTTAATACATCAAAATGTTTTCGTGTTTTACAAAAAGATGACCGTTAATTAAAAGCAAGAAAACGTTTTAACTACGTGGTAATTACTCTAGGCGGATAACTTCTGTTGACGTGGTATGTTTTTAAAATTATAAGTCTTCTAGGGTATCCTTAAAACTAAAGGAAATGGGGGTCCACTCTAGGATTTGAACCAACAACGTATTTTTCGTAAATAATAGCTAATTATTAACAAGTTAAAACGCTGTATAACGATTGCTATCATCCTGTTCTGATTTACTAACTGCGGAGGATGAACCACTTTAACTGAGCGTCTGCTAGTGTTCACCTGTCACTTCTCTCTTCCATTTGGGCCTGAAGGTCTGTGGAAGGTAGACAGTTGGTGTCTGTGAAACGTGGATCCCCCGCTGCTGTTTACCCGAGAACACCAGCACTTCCCTCCTGCTAATGCACTGGGACTTTAATCAAATCTGACCCCGAGAATGAGCGCCAGCATTAGCCAAACAATGCCAGTGTGCATTTCTTCTGTCTTGTTAGCCTGCAGAACGCAGCTGGATGACGTCTCTTTATTAGAGAAGTGGATTGAAGGAGGGATAATAAATAAACGTTGGACTCAAACGTGGCAGTTTTAAAGCTTCCTAATGTGGGTTCTAGAAAAGCTAACTGCCAAGTAAAATTGGTTTAAACAATTATTTTTACTCTTTTGGCCAGAAAATAGAGTAGAATGGTAGAGTAACAGAATGATTTTCCACATGATTTCATCGGGAAGCTAATATATATATATATATATATATATATATATATATATATATATATATATATATATATATATATATATATATACACACATTATCAATAATATCAATATATATATATATATATATATATATATATATATATATATATATATATATATATATATATATATATATATATATATATATATATATATATATATTATTATATACACACACAATAACACATATACATATATATATATATATATATATATATATATATATATATATATATTTATATAACACATTAGCTTACATATCAGTACATGTATACTTCATTTATATGTATATACAATATTACTATGAACATGTATTTATTATTTATGATAGGTCTGTATAATGTGGCGTATGTATTGCATTGTTGAAAACATTGAACTATATTTTTATATAATAAAAGACACACTTTTTTATTACTTAAAAAGAAAGCAAGAAAAGAAATCAAAACTTTGTTCGAACTGTTTATTGCTGATTATTATCATAAAATCTGTTAATTTGACTATGAACTAAAATTAAGTTCTTCCTGGTTCTTAAAATAAATACATACTTGCAAAGCAAAAGAAGTAATTTTTTACTTAGTTTTTCTTTTTTTAAACAAATCTCCTTTTAACATTTTCGTTTCAAAAACTGACAGTAGCCATAACTAAGAAAAAGCATTAAAGTCAAGTAAAAATAAAAAGCCTGACTGTGATTAAAAACAAAAATGAAGCATTTTACAATTTTCTCATATTCCATAGATTTATATTTAATACAAATACAGAGCCGGCAACCCTGTTCTCACTGTCTATAACGATTTGCAATATTAAAAACAAAAGTAATAAAACATTTACTTGAGCGTTCAATTTAAGGTGTCAGAGTACTGGGGGTAGAGGATACTAAAAAAAGGGAAAAGACAAAGGAAGCAGTGAAGAAAGAGTGGATGAAAAAGGGATGTTATTAGCTTGGTCGCGCTCGGAGCCCATTTGTGCCATTTGCATGGGAGCTGAAACCTGCAGCTGAGAGCATCTCGCCCGTCCGTAATGACCGGTTGTCACAACACTGCGGGAGCGGGCCTCACGCTAAATGATCGCCCTGGTTACTTTCTGTCAAGACGACCTACTGGCAACCTGTAATCGCCACCTACCGCCACTTCCTCCTTCCTGCCTGCTGCCTGCTAATGGCACTTTAAAGGAAGTAACCCACAAAGTTGTGTTTAATAAACATCGCAGAGCCAAATGTTGACGGGTTGAGGTATTTGTGGCGCGCAGGTGGGGCGGGAAGGCTCACGGGGTTAAGAGGATTTGTCATTTGTTTGTGCCAGTTCTAATCTGTTCATTGAAACGGCCCATTTTTTCAGCTAGCTGTTCTTAAAGTAAAACAATTATGCAGATCATGATCAGTGGGGGTGGGGGCAGCGGTGGCAAGTCGGGGGCCGCACTTTCACTTTGCACTCAAACTAGCATCCGCTAAAAAGGAACTCAATGTGCTCAACAATTAATATCTTTTATTGTTGATCCACCATGACCCCAACTCGCCATGGTGTAGGGGCCTCCGCGCCACACATTGACGCCAGAGAGCAAGAACTTGTCATTTCTTCAATGAGCTGCCTGTTCTCCCTTTAACACTTTCGCAGTTAAAATGTTTTCTACAGATTCTGATTTCTGTCTTTATAATAATAGTGAAAGTTGCTTTCAGACTTTTTCTTTTCTTTTCCTTTTTTTAATTATTAGAACGCTCGATGCTTCACTATTACTTAAAATAGCAAAAAATAGTACATTTATTTTAAGTACTATCTATCATCTATCTATCTATCTATCTATCTATCTATCTATCTATTCATCTACTTCATCTATTCATCTATCTATCTATCTATCTATCTATCTATCTATCTATCTATCTATCTATCATCTATCTATCTATCTATCATTCATCTATGTGTTTATGAAATATATGCTGTATGTATACATACATGTTTTGTATGTATATACATATAATTCATATATGTATATAAACATATGTATATGTACACACACACACACATATGTATATATATATATATATATATATGTACATATACATATATACAGACATGTGTATACATACATACATATATATATATATATATATATATATACACACACACACACACACATTATTATATATATATATATATATATACATATATATGTACACATACATATATACACATACATGTGTATACATATATATATAAACAAAATTACCGTGGATTAAAGCATTGCAAACTATTTATGTATGGTGGTGAAGACACTAGGTGGAATTTTTGGACGTATAAGGAAATAATGTGTTTTGAATTATAGCTTTTCTGAAGCATTTTTAAAACCGAAGAGGAATTTTCTTTTCCGAAAACTTCAAAATAAATTCCGTTGGGTTCGTAATGACTCAAACTCGGGAGGGGGGCCCTCGCTTGGCTAGCTGCCTCCTGTCTTGGCAGATGTGAACATTGACATGCAACGGAAAAACAGACAAAAACAACAAACTCTTTTTTTTTTAAAAAACACTTCGAAACTCAAATCCGAAGGCCTCACCGAAAGGCAAACACTAAACCTGTGCGGTGGCAGAAGCAGCGGGGAAATTAGCTGCAGAGCATCACAATTTGTCACTGATGCATAAATCTTGCTGACGTGCTCAGTCACTTTAATGGTTGCTCCGTGGAAGGCTGTACAAACTTGCGCAGTTGCAGAAAAACAGCAAAAAAAGAAGAGAAAAAAAAACTATATGTACGAACATCACCTTATTTGCATAATTTACCAAAAGCCAATGAGGCAGCTCAAGGAGTGCGGCTGATAGTAATAAGTGTTTGGGAAAGGCAGAAAGATCACTAATGGTTTGCCTATGGGGATTTCTCCACGCCATGGGGGAGGAAAATGAGAAATATTTTTCAAACAGCGGGGGTAAAGGTTTTAAAACTACGAGCACATGGGGAGATAAAGATGTTCCTGCCACGGGGTGCTACGCGGGAAAAATGCAACGGCGAGGATGACAAAAAGAATGCCCCCGTAATTTCAGCATTAAGAGGTAATAATCATGTTTCACCGACGATATTAAAAACGGAAACCCGCAAAGCCGTGGCAGAATGGATAAATATATAAATAAAAAGTGGCGAGGAGTTGGCCCATCAGGTAGAGGAGGTAATGAGGTGGTGGGTGGGTTTGGAGGAGGAAGAGGAGGGGCCGGGCCTCATCACCGGCTCTGTGTGAGAGTAAACAAAGAGTGAAGGGAGCGCGGAGGAGGAGTTCGGAGAGCACGACCGAGCCGGCGCCCCGCTGGGCCCCGATGGAGACGGAACGGGCCTCATCTGGGTGAAATATGCAAGACGCGGTTCCTCAAACCAGGCAAGATGAAGGATGAACCACTACATCACTTCTCTTTTGTTTTTTTTTCCACGAAACAAAACCATTAAAACTGAAAACAGAACACTTTTTTCCCTGCACTTTTATTGTTTGGAACCCGCCACTTCTGCTTAAAAGTTAGACACGAAACTGGAAAGTGGGATGACATTTACCCATCAACACCTGATCTTTGTTCACGCTCTTTAAATTAACGTAATCCTTCAATCTTTTACGCAACTAACGTATTTCCAGTGGATTCTGCAAGTGGAGACAAGGAGCTTTGCGTTGATATGTAACACATTACAGTGGTGAAGTGTTTATGCAATCAACGTAAGTCAGCTGGCATTAAAAAGTGGCTAAGCGCTGCGTAGAAATCTGTTGAAATTACGGTAATTTCGTATGAAGTTAAAGGGTTACGGTTTTTCAAGGATGATGTTGATCTCCAGCGTTAGAGGGGTAATTTATGACAAATAACATCCCAAACAACGACCTAACTTTTAAGGAAATGCGCTACTATTTCAAAAATCGGCTAAAGGTATGGTTTAGTCAGTATTTTCACCACACTTTTACTATTTGAATACGCCCCTTTACCTTAAAGATTGGTGCCACGAAACAAGGAAGCTGGAGAGTAGAACGACGTTCACCTCAGCTTGGCTGAAATTGTTTAAATTAATGTAATTCATCAAATTTAAGGCATTAATATAATTCAAACGAACTGTGAAGCGAAGAAAAGCAGCTTTGCGTCAATGTGCAACACGTTCCTGTAGTTTTTACAAAGTGGCATTTTACAAAGCTAATTGGTTGTAATATTGACATCATCTTTCATGATTAATTTATATTTTTGAGCAATTTTGCACACATTTTGAACAAAAACAACAATGGTAGTCTCATATTAGACAAATGTCACGTAAAAACTGACCAACTTTTTTGATTATGTCGCACAAAAAGTATCACTTATGCGAACTCTGAGCTGCCATTTTCCCTGCCATGCTAATCCCCAAAGTTATGAACTGTAAAACTATCAATTAATTTATTAAATTCAATCATTTAAAATAAAGGGATTTTATACTGTGTATAGGTACCAACGTTAAACTCGCTATCCTACAAAAAAGAGAAGTGTGCTAGTTTCACTAGCTTACTAACGTCAGCTCGCTGGAGCTATTATTTGCTCTTTGGCACATGCTTTATTGATACCTTATGATTCTTACTTCTGTCTGATAAAACCTAGGAACCGGATATTGATAAATCATGAAATAAAATGGTTATAGTATAACGGGGTGGGATTATATAAGTTCGCTTCTTTCCACTCCCTTTCAAGCAATATTTATTAATTATGTCTAATTATCCTAAGTTTGATTAATTACTGTATGAATGTATAACTGATGATTATATTGCTTTTGTGTATTACTCCTATTTGATTGCTTGAAATAAACCATTTCAAACCAAAATCAAACCAAATGTTGCCCCCGCGACCCGATCCTGGATGAGTGGAAGAAGATGGATGAATGGATTATTCGTTATTATAAAAGAGAGATTCAAATCCTCAAACCTACTAGAAAACCAACCTTTTTTTTATTTATAAGTAGTGGTAAGGCTAACTCCAAAATTAAGTAATGTTACTGTAAAATATCAAGATAATACATTAAAATCAATATAAAAACGATTGGAATATATGCTGTGAATAGGCGCTTAAGCTAAAGTTAGCATGTTGTTTTTTTAAACTAGCATCAGGATGTAGATTAAAGCGACAACTTTTCATACAAATTAATGGTAGGATTCTTCCTTAGTTTGGTTTGACGCTTCGAAACAAATGACCTTTTCACAAAAGGTTATTCTTTATGATGCTTGTACCATATCAGTGGTTTCATCATGATCTTAGTTTTTGCTAAAAACAAGTAAAATGACCAAATTACTAATTTCTAAACAAAGAAAAATGGCATCTGATACCAAAACCTTAACGTGTGCAGTGACTTTGTATTGGATAGTTTGAAAACTGGTAAATTTGGACTCATTGCGTCTGTGTCTATATTGATCCATTAAGTGTGAAAAGGAGGCAATTTTGACCCATTGCGTTTGGGTCAAAATTGGACCCACACACAATATAAGGGTCATCACTAATGCCTGTAACCCTTGTGCTATCCTAGGCACTTTAACATTGGGAGTTGGGTCATCTAGACCCACTAGACAGTGCTCTGAACTTTTTTTCTTCAATGATTTGTGATCTTCTCTGGTGTCCATGGATTACATGAAATCTTTCCACCTTTATCCACCTTTGTCATGGTAGGGACAACACGTCAATGGAAGGGGGGGGGTCATCTAAGATAGCACAAGGGTTAACAGAGACCGTGACATCCAAACACTGAAGTCCCGTTTCACACGTGTCCATTACCGGCATGAGTCTTAGTGTGCAACTCCAAAGACAACAAGGCAGTAAACTCCAGAAATGACTTCTGAATGTTTGTCTGGCGTGCTGAGGACGAGTGCGGCGGCGAGCGCTCGCTGAATGTCAGCGGACGCCTGCCTCCAACTGCCCATGAAGAAAACGATAAGCACGGAAGCCGGTTGAGGCGGCCGGTCGGCGCGGTACATTGTGATAATGACATTTGGGGAGGGATAGTGTTGCAAAGCCGTTAAGCTCTTCCATGGCACCAAGAAGATTAGCGGACGAGATGGGGCTGAATGACAGCGAAGGTAGCGTCCCCAGCCGCCGCCTGCGGAGGACTTGGCATGCAGAGGCCCGTTAAAAGCCAAGCTCTCGCTTTACACCGAGGACCGATTGTCCTTCGCCCGCAGAAACTATCGCAAACCCCCACAAAGCAAGGGCATTCAGTTGTTTGTTGCGTCTGCCGTTTGCAGCTGACTTTTATTTTTTACCTTTTCATTTCCGCTCGTGACTTCCACTCAGCCGAGCTTAAGTTCCTCCATCACACAGAGGGGTTTCGAGGAGTTTATCTACCAACCCAACCCTTCTCTGCAACCCCCAGCTGGCTGCAAACTCGCCACATTAGGCCTCTAACTCTGGACAGCTCGTCCTATTATCTGGGACGCCGGCGTCCTCGTGCCTTTAACTCTTTGTCACTTTGCCTCTTCCCATTATAAGCCTTCGGGGGGCCGGGGGGCCTGCATCCTGAGTGTTTGTGTTTTTCCTGTAGGCCGTTTGGAAAGAAAACACTTGTCCGTGTCCTGGCGTTCGGCCTTTTCACTCCAGCGCCCACGCAGGAGTCGCTCTTATTTATCGTCTCCTCTGACAGCGCAGACGACAACGGGGGAGTCGGAAGAAAGTGTTTTGTCAGTTCCTAAGCGTCTGACGTGGACGTTGATCGTGTAAAGGAGCGTTTTATATTCCTGCTGATGGATGCAAAGAGAGGGGACGGGGGGCTCCTTCCTGTCGTGGTGACGATAGGCGTGGCCTTTCGTGGTGACCCCCCCGTCCCCTGGTGGTAAAAAAAAAAAAAAAGAGCGAAGAACTCGCCGCCTGCCAACGTGATGGAGGAGTCATCTCAAGAGGGAATCCTGTCAACACCCCCCCTCCCCATCTGTTGTCATAGATTTCGTCAGACACGGACGTCCCTAGATGACGGATTCAGCGTCAGCCGGGAGAAAACAATTCCAGTGTTGACTTCTAAACTTTTTTGGGTATTTACAACCCGAAATGCCAGAAATGTGCCCTTTTTGCATCATTTAATTGGGGGATTTTTGGATTAAAGCCCCACAGAAATACTTTTTCTCTGAAAGTTTTGTTGCTGGCTCCCTTTCTTCTGTGGCACTCAAAGGTTCGAGGGTTTTGAGAATGCGGTTTGGTCAAACTCAAGGCCCGAATTCCCAGTCGTTAGCGCTCTCCAAGCAAAGGTTCTATGGAAGGTAAATCGGGTCAAATATTTTGCACAAACACGCTAAAGTGCAAAAGTTTTATTCTTGTGTAAATTAGTTCACGTTTTGTAATGTTGTCAGCAAGGATTAGGGGCATTTCATGTCTTTTAAATTCTCAACTATAAAGTTTTAATGCCTGTAGAGCAATTTTGCATCATCTAGGTCCCATGATCATTGATACTGTGGAAAGAAAATAAGTTAAAAATTTTGCATAAAATTGCTAATGTGATAAAGGGCATTCTGGTTATTTTATACTCTGGTTTTAATTGTTTTAGGTTTGTAAAGCACTTTACTGTTGTTTTGATTTGAAGTGGCTTTTTAAATGTATGTAAATGTACAGGTCAAACATAACACGTCAAAGATATTTTGTTTTGTAGTTTCATATTCTATTATGTTTTTACAACCTTATGGTTTTACATTTTCTGAGTCTGAGTGTTCATTCTGTGGAAGGCGAATAACCTCAAATTTTGCACAAACATGCTAAAATGCTTAATGTCATGTGTCATTCACTTTTTGTTTAATTTCATTGTGTGTGTGGATAAGGGCATTCCGTATATTTTCTAATCTAATTTTTAATTGTGTTATGCCTGTAAAGCACTTTTTATAGTTTAGACCTCCGGAGTAGAGAACTATGGAAAGAAAATAGGCAAAGTTTTGCACAACATGGTAAAGTACTAAAAAGCAAACGTTTTATTCATCTGTCATTTTATAGTTCAGTATATGGGGGGGGGGGGGGGGGGGTAAAGGGCATTCTGTTTATTTCATACATTTTTTAAAATAATTTTAGGTCGGTAAAACACTTTAATTTTACTGTTGTATGACAAGTGCTTTATAAATAAAGTTGGTGTTATTTAAAGTGGCTTTTACACATGTATATAAATGTTTCACTAATTAATTCACTAATTAAATTGAAAATTTTTATTTTAAATTTAATTTAAAAATTAAAGACTAAAGACACTAGTTGGTTTTAAGGCATAAGTATGCGTGTGAACACTATCTGTTTTGTGTACATGTTGACATGTGGACATTTTTGCAGCTAGCAGGTGTGTTTATAACACTTGAGTGTGTGTGTGGACAGGCTCCGCCCTTATTGTACTACATTTGAACCTTACTATAATGATTAACAACCAGTAAACTTGTTGCTTTATGCTGCTTCATGGTCTTATCCCCCTTCCCCTCCTATTATCACCCCCTACCCCCCCTCTCTCTATCGTCCCTCTCTCTTCTTCCCCTCTTTCCTTTTCCGTCCGGTCCAACACCAAAGATTTTCAGACATGATTGAAATTAATAAAGTTTGGCCTCAATTACAAAAGGGGTTTATTCAGACATACCTTTGGTTTGTCTGAAGATTAATAACCCCTCTTGTTAAAGTAAAATATGTCCAACACAAGAGGCCCTCAGCTCTCATCTGTCTGCCCAGCTGTTGGACAGGACAAGTTCAAAAAAAAAAAAAAATTAGAAAAAGTGTTAGAAAAGAAAATATGCTTTAACATTTTCTGAGTGTGCCCTCCGAGGCTTCATACTGTGGATGGCAAATATGGACAGAAGTTTACACAAATATATCATAATGGCTTTAAAAAGATGTTTTGTTTTCTTTTTCTCTGATATTGTTATGCAGACACACTAAAGTAGCTTTTTTCCACGTTTACGTAACTATTTTTAATTTTTTTAAATAGTTAATATATGTATAAAACATTAATGATGTTTTTGTTTTGTATTTCTATTTATCACCTTTTAAAATATTTTTTATTTTTATTTCTTTGTTTTTCTGTGACAATTTTTCATCTAAACCTTTTATGTATATTTTATGATTTATGACTTTTCTTCTACTCTTACTTACATTTTTTATAAAAACAATTTTTTTTAACATTTGTTTGTTTCCTTGTTTTTGCTTTTTTTTAAACTTCATGTTTGTTGTTGTTTTCTTTCAACCTTGTTTATATTGTTTACATCCCTGCTTTCATGTCTGTCTTAGAGGGTTGTAGTTTTTTTGTGAGATGTTTTCATCATTACTTTGTGTTCTTACAGTTTATTTTACTTGCCTTTTTCCCCTATAAATTATTATTGATTTTTTGTATATCGCATCTCTTTATAACATCGTTTTGCACGTTTTTTTAATGTGTGTTGCCTTTTACTACAACTTTTAGCAACTATTTTCTTCTATTTTCTAGACATCTTTTTTCGTTTAGATTAAACTTAATTTATAATCCATACACATTTTCTTTGTTTGTAAGTTTCAATGATTTACAAACCTTTACTTTTTTTTTCTTTTGAAAAATTACAAAAAAAGTAAATGCAAAAGTAAAAAGAAAAAGCAGCTTTTGTAAATTATATTTTTCCCCACATGGATCTTTTATAATGCATGTTGTGACTTTTTAGGTCATTTAAGTATAATATATTTAAATTAAAATATGTCTTTAAGTTTTGGCATTTTTGGAGCTCCATAGAAATCACACAATTGCATTAATTTAAAGCCGTATACAGCCTTATACTGTGGAAACGAATTATAATAATTATGATTCGCGCTAATGTTGCCAAACTTCCAAGTCATAGTCAAAGTATGAAAACATCGCCGGCAGAAACACACACGCCCCACACACACACATCCACTTGCCTCAGCAGCTACATTAATGCAGCCCTCTCTGGTGTAATTTGTGGCCTCAGTGGGTTTTTTGTGTCTCTCGTTTTTTTCTTTCTTTCTTTTTTTTTTTTTAATGCGATGTTTATCCCCGCAAACACAGCAAACAGATTCAGAGAAAGCGTCGACAGCCGTGGAAAGCATCGGCGAGCACAGCGGGTTCTCCTGAGCTCCGCTGTAACAAATACCTCTTAAAGACTCTTATTTAAATGCCCCATCTGCTTTGACAGGTGCTGTTTGAAATCTAACCCCACGGGGGGACAACCTTGTAACTTTTATATGCGCCTCTTTGCAGAAAAAAAAAACAACGGGGAGCACTCTCTTTAGTAAACCCCTCGCACTTTGAGAGAACCCCCACACACACACACACACAAGAGTAAGTGAAAAAGGAAAGGGGGGGGGGGGTTGTCGCCTTGGAAAAGTTAAACTCAAAGACAGAATCCTCCGGAGGGAGAGTGACGGTGAAGACGGTTTGTTTGGATTTGTCGCTCCTCCTGTAAAATGGGATTCGCCGCCCGGATTATGGCAAAGACCTGCGCCCCCCCCCCCCCAACGAGATGAATTACCCGTTTAATAAATGGTGACGCGCGCTGCACAGTGACAATTACCTGACTTATTTCTCACTTGGCGATGCGGGGGCCCCGTCGGATGGAAGACACCTTATACCGTCACGGATGGCGGCGCGTACGGCGCCCCCCGCTTTAGGCTTTTAATTACACCGTTGTTGTTGTTGTCCCTTCGATACCCTCCCCGCTCTCCATCATAGCACCACCCCCACTTCTTCACTAGTCCACCTCGACACGTTAAGGACACGTTAATAAACAATCATTTCTTTTGTCCTTTCCGTGTCTGCCTCTTGTTTTGTTTTTTTTCTTTAAATAATTTTCGGCGCCGAGCTCGCCCAGCTTTGAAAAAGCACCACATTTAATTACCCACCCCACCTCCACCCAACAACCTCTGATTGCAAGCTTGTCTCTGTGTGCACAAGACATGCCACCACCATTAGAGGCTCCTGAAGGATAATTGCTATCAGTGTAATGATCACAGGGCTTTCATGTATCTGGGGGGGGGGGGGGGGGGTGCGACAGCCAGCTCGGCTTTCGTCGACGCTCCCGCTTGGACGGGGGCCAGCTCGCCGCAGCTGGAGTATCGGCGTGCTGGACCGTTCACGATGGACCTCAAGCGAACGTTTTGCTACAAAAACAAGATATGGCCTACAGGGATGGGCAACTCCAGACCACGAGGGCCTTCCGAATATCCAAGCCCTGCTCAGGACTGATTACCTGGTTCAGGGGTGTCCAGCCAAGTAGAACACGCCAGAGCAAGGTATGTTGGGAAACATGCAGGAATGCGGCCCTTGTGGCCTGGAGTTGACCAATGTAGATGATGGCTACCCACCAGGTTGAGAAGGGGGATTTTAACCCTTGAAGTCATAAAACCATAAAAGTACAAAACCATAGAAGTACGAATAAACCACCCAAAGAACACATAAACCCGCATTTCATTACGTCGCCGCTGGCCCTTTGTTTTCCTCGGCCCTATACCAGTTTTAAGTCCCCTGTGTCGGGGCGCAGACACAGAGGACCCTAACTCCGGTGGGAGTACAGCGGTACAGTACAGCAAAGGCCTGTTGTACTTCCAGAGTCGCATCCGCGCCCACCGTACCCTGCCCCCTCCCGCAAAGCGCTGGCCCCCTCACCCTCTTGGTATTGACGGTTGGAGGGGTGAAAGACCAGACGATTTTTATACCTAACCAAATAAAGTTTAAGTCAAAGTTTCATTATCTGTCACTCACCAAGCTGTGTGAAATCTGTGCTCCGCATCCTCTGGGGGTGCGGTGAGCTGCAGACACAGCTGCGCTCGGGAACCATTTGGTGGTTTAACCCCCCAATCCAACCCCTTAATGCTGAATGTCAAGCAGGGAGGCAGTGGGTGCCATTTTTAGAGTATTGCTTGGCCTGGATTTGAACTCACGACTTTCCAGCCACACGGCGGACACTCTTCCACATGGCCACTGAGCTGGTATACCCATTTACCCTATTTCCGTGTTTGTATTATGGAATTCATTAGGAATTTGTCCATCAATTATGTATTTTAATGTGATATGTGCACCGTGTGGGCGATATAAAAGTTATACATCGGTGGTACATGCATGACAACAGTGGAAAGACACAGATTTGTGTATGTAAAAATAATAAAAAATTGGATATGATTAGGTTATAAATGAATATATACTATATAAAATACTCAAGCTTCGTAATTCTCATTCGACCAAAAGCTTTGAACAGCTCAAAACCAAATTAACGTGAAGCCCGTCGGCTGAAACCCTCAACGGACATCTGCGCACATCGACGAATTCATACGAAACACGTATGTATTACATAGTCTGTATCACACATGAAAGACCAAAATTTCATATGCACAAAATGTGACACGGGCTTTAACACTGGAGATGTCACCGGCGACACCTAAATAACACGACTCTTCCACCCTTGACTTGATCAACATGTATCAGCTGATTAGCTTAATTGCATTAAAGGTTGAAGAGTTAAGGTAATCGAAAGAATGTCAACACTGGAGCTAAAACGAACTTTTACGAATTTGAAAACTATTGAAGGGCTTAAAGCAGCACCATTTAATAAAATGTGTCAGGCTTTTTGTTTTATATCATAAAACTTTTTTTGGTCCACAATATGTTGGAACCACAACCGTCAGTAAGCAGTGATTGGTCCAAGTCAACATTTCTATGGCAACCACTCTCACAATTTTTTTTCTTCTTGTTTGTTTTTTTTTGTTGTTTTTGTCATTGTCTGGACACAGCCTCATGCATTGTTGTGTGTCATACATGGTTTCGTAATAATTTTAATAAATTTAGGATATTTCGAATGAAGAATCGGAAGCTTTTAGCTTACATGCCAACACAGTAAACTTTTTAAGTAGTACTTCTGTGAATAATGTCCTAAAGTAACCCAGTTTACAAATGCTAGCATAAAACACTACACTGTTAAATTCAAAATGCTAATATTAGCAGCTAGAACAGCTAGTTAGGATAATAAATGTAAGTCCAGAAACTATTCAGTTTGTAGCTAGCAAAGCTAGCATTAGCACAAATCCGGACACAGCCTCAATCATTGTCGTGATCATTTTGATAAAGTTGGGATTTTTTTTTAAAAAAAGAAGCTGTAACTTTTAGCTGACATGTTAATGTAGTTAACTCTTTAAGTAGCACTACTTTGAATAATGAGCTAAAGCAACCTAGTTTACAAATGCTAGCATAAAACACTACACTGTTAAATTTGGAATGCTTACATTAGCAGCTAGAACAGCTAGTTAGGATAATAAGTCCAGAAGCTATTTAGTTTGTGGCTAGCAAAACTAGTATTAGCACAAATCTGGACACAGCCTGATAGAAATTAGGAATTTTTAAATAAAGAAGCTGTAGCTTTTAGCTTACATGCTAATGTAATCCTTTACAGTTGTGCTTACGTCTTTTGTTTATCCAAAAATCTGCCAGTAAGTTTTTAAAATAAAGTTATGTTGTCATTTTCTGTACTAATATCAACTGCAAAAACAAAAAAGAAAAAAAAAAAGAATCAACAACTAAATTCCAACCTAAATATTTTTACCAGTAGAAAAATTTACGAAACTATACAGAACCATCGAAGACGTCAAATTAGTTTCTATTTCTATTATTTCCACACATTAGGAATGCAAGAGCTCTCAGAGGGGAAAAAGCGCAACCAAAGAGGAAAAAAAAAGCACTAGCCAGACATTTCGGCATCTGTTACCATTAATTTACTGCTCACTGCTTTCAATGTGATTTCCTCCCATATGTTTCTGATGTGTCTTTGCCTTCGCCCCCCGAAAACAAACAGCTTCATCTCTGAATTATTCACTCCCAACTCGCACCAGCGGAGAGCCGCACGCGCTAGCAACACACCCGTGAAAAGGCGTCGTCGGCGATTCATCCCTGGCCTTATCATTAAAAGATGTCACGCTGAGTTTTCATAAGGAACACTCTGGCTGGCGTTGTGATGTCGGGTTGGAGACGGCGAGGAAAGAGCGCCAACGCGGTGACGCAGGTTTTTATAGACATGGCGGCCACTTGTATTTCCGGTTAAGATAAAGGCTCAGGTGTGTCGCTGTGCGCCCCCCTGATGTGTTTAGTCTAACCTGAGTGGCAAACACAATCTCACAAAGAGACAGGAACAGTCCTCCTGAACCTTCGGCTGATAACAGTCTCCACTGGAATGGGCTTCTATTGTTGTGGGAACACAATGCGGGTTTGGGAGCGAACCCGCCGCTCGAGTTCAATCCGCTTTTGAGATGCCGCCACCTCTGAGTGAATGATTGATGACGCACACCAGGGAAGGTCACACACTGGGTTTTCACTTCTGTTTTCTGCTTTTTGTTTGGAGTTTTGAGGATTGTTGCAGTTTGAGTCTTGCAACATAAAATTTCAGTCCGCAACAAAAAGAAATAAATTCCAGAGAATAAAGTTGCAAAATGATATGAAAAGTCGTAATTGTTCTAAAATAAAGTCGTAAATTTATGTAAAAGAAAGTCTTAAATTTATCGGAATAAATCCTTATAACAAGAAAATAGTAAAGAAATAAATTCTTGTAAATAAAGTTGTAAAATGATGAGAAAAAATTAACGAATATAAAGTTGTAAATAAGGTTAACTGACTTGTCCTTGGGGTATTAATAACATTATTTATCTATCTAAAATCAATACAAAATAGAGAAGAAAAAAAACAAATCCACGTGAATAAAATCATCATAAGATGAGAGCAAATGCAATATTTAATACATAATACAGTAAAAAGTTGCAAAATAAAGTCGTAATAATTAGAGAAAAACTGCAATACCTAATACACAATACAATACAGGAATGAAGTTGTAAAATTCTAAGAAAAATAATTAAGAGAATTATCTTTTACGAGAAACTGAGGAAACAAGCCTAGTATTTACGAAAACAAACTGTGAGAAAAAATGTTTAATATTACAAGAGTAAAGTGGAAAAACAGATAAATAGGTTTTTGACAATATATGAAAAATAGTTGTAAAATTGTGGGGGGAAAAGGCAAAAAATAAAAAAACAAATAAAGTTATAAAGAAGAAAAAAAAATTGTAATTCTACCAGAAAGAAATCTTAAAATTACAAGGAAAAAACATAAATCTTCATGAATAAAGTCATAATGACAAAAATACAATATTGAATACATAATACAATACAAGAATAACGTTGCAAAATTATACAAAAAAAATCATTTTTTTAACGAGAATTTTTAAGATAAAAAAGCCTAGTATTTACGACAATAAATTTGTAAAATTACAAGAAAAAAGAGTAATGTTATGGTTTGAAAGAAATTGTCAACAATTTAGGTTTTGAGAAATAATTGAAAAAAGTTGTAATTTTATGAGAATAAAGTCGTAAAATTATGAGAAAAAAGTTAAAAAAAGTACTAAAATAAAGTTGTAAAATTAGGAGAGAAAAGTCGTGATTTTAAAAGAATAAAGTTATCAATGTATAATGTATGCATTTTTAATTTAAGCTTTCTCATAATTGTACGACTCTGTTCTTGTAAATTCATTCATTTATTAACTTTAATGGTTCACTTCATGGTGGCCTTTATATTCTGACTGAGTTACTTAGAAAAAAACTCCTACTGTGTAATTTACCACAGGTTTGCTGCCAGTTCAGAGACTCCCGCTGGTTTGTAAACCTACATAAATATATTGGGTCACAAACACTTGGCCTCAAAGGCCGTCAGCTGAGGGCTAATGAGCTCGGCCATGTCAGAAAAGCATGTTCAGCTGCTTCTCTT
Organism: Oryzias sinensis; assembly: GCA_037389245.1. Classification (NCBI taxonomy): domain Eukaryota; kingdom Metazoa; phylum Chordata; class Actinopteri; order Beloniformes; family Adrianichthyidae; genus Oryzias; species Oryzias sinensis. Next base: position 3,165,952 of record CM074510.1, on the reverse strand, counting down.
TATTCGCTTGTCAAACTTTTCGATGTAGACCAGGCTCAGCAACGCGCATTCAAGTGACTACTTTGAATAAAAACTCGTGTAAATGCGAGTTTTGGGTGTCCGGATTCAAAATTCTCACAAACATTATGGGTCAAGGACAATGTTCTATGAATATCGTGAAACTACACACGATAGCCGAAGTCAAACTAAAACCCTGTCTAACTTTCTATGCCCCCTGCCAGGGCTGGTAGTCGATCACGAGGCAGCTAGCGTGAGAAATATGCCCACATTGATGCAGCTGGAAATGTGACTTTCTTACAACTATCGTAACGCTACGTTCAGACCAGGCTCTGCGATGCACATTCAAGTGACTACTTTCAATAAAAACCTGCGTGAATGCGCGTCTCATTGCGCATTTCAAAATTCTTGCGTTCACGCAAAGTCAATTTTTGGGATCTACGTACAAAACGCACAGCCATTAAATGCGCGTTGAAAGGCAAAGTAGTTGAACTTTTACCCAATCAGGGACTTGGGTTTGGTAGTGACGTATGGGTTATTAAGCGTTTGAAAATTGATCATGAAGGACAAATAATTGTGGTTTGTGGTCAGCTGGAATTACACAACACAAAGTCTTCCATATATTGGAATAGAGCTGTAAAAGAAAAAGCCAGGTCTGCAAGATTAGACCGCACTTCGCACCACATCTCTTCCAACAGTAGGGGCTGAACATAAGCTGGTATCGGATAATGACAGTCCAGTGTGAACACTGCATGCTAAAAACACGTTCAAGAACCAAGGACCCCCATTCAGTATGTTCTTGAACATGCATCACATGTCTAATTTGTACGTAGCTTAACTCTTAAACTTAACTCTTAAAACATTTACGCAATAAATGTAATTCCAGTGGAATCTGTCGTGGAGAAGAGATGTTTTGCGTTGTTATGCAACACTGTACTGTACTGTACTGCTACATGTTCACTAACGTAAAGCGTTGCTATGTTGTTTCTAACTTGAAATGTTACTAAATATTTACTGATGTAAAGCGTTGCTACGTGTTTACTAATGTAAAGCGTTCCTACGTGTTTACTAATGTAAAGCTTTGCTATGTGTTCACTAACGTTTAGCATTACTACGTGTTTACTAACGTAAAGCGTTGCTACGTGTTCACTAACGTTTAGCATTGCTACGTGTTTACTAACGTAAAGCGTTGCTACGTGTTTACCAACGTAAAGCGTTGCTAAGTGTTTAGCAACGTAAAGCGTTGCTACGTGTTACTAACGTAAAGCGTTGCTACATGTTTACTAGCGTGTTGTTTAACTGTTCTTAACTACAAGCGTTTTAACTTGTTAACCAACGTGAAGGTTTTCCAAAGCAAAGTGTAAAGTTTTTATTAAAGTAAACATGAAAACTAGCTTGTCTTAAAAAGTAAACGTTTTGTTAAATATCTTTTGAATATATATATATATATTTACAATTTTGAATTCTTTATACTTTATTCACTCCCCTCTCTGTACACTCAGCCCGTGTTGCACGGTTGTAAACAAAACATTGGGTCACTGCAGACTGACCGTCTTCAGAGTAAAGCTCCAGAGTTCATCCAGACACCTCTAATGGGGAAAATCTCTTCTTTCGTTTTTTTTCCCTTCACTCTGAGTGCGACAGACATAAAGAGACGCCTGGCTGGAAGATGATGTCATTTGCTGATAAGGCTATGACCCCCCCAGCCACCAGTGGGGCCATGTCACTGGTTTTGTCTCAACTTATCCACCCATTTACCGTCACAGCCTTATCAAACGAACGGAGACGTACAAAGAAATGAAGAAACCGTCCGCAGATCTGATTTTCTTCGATTCGAAACAGAGCGTTCTCGGCGCAGTGAGTCATCGCGCTCGCCCCACTTCCCTTTGATGTGTGGTGCAGAAATAATACAAATTGCATTTTGTCCCTGTGAAACACAATAAGTGGTTGGCGTGATGGAGAACATTTTCATTTATTAACTTGATGCTTTAAGCCAAAGGCTCCCATCCTTATCTGAGGAGACTTATCAGCTTCCTTTGTGATAAAAAAAAAAGCGAAGAAGACGAGCAGCTCCGACATCAGCGGCGATCCCTCCGACTCAAAGTGCTCCGATTTAAAGACTCGCTGATTCTCCCCAGATATGGATTAATCCAGGAAATAAGATTGAGGAAATTGAATGATACGCATAATTTTAGCTAAAACACACAGAAAAGCACTTTCTTTTGAAAAGAACCGACTTCTCTGTAATTCAATTTGTCTGAACTTGTTTGGATTTAGTTTGGAAGACTTTGTCCAGACTGTGAATTGTTTATTTGCTTAGCGTGAAGTTGAGTTCTTCCTTTTTTTTGGTTTTCTCTGACTCTGCTGTGTTTGAGTTTTGGTCAAACTTGAGCGCACATATGCCTTGGCAAGAAAAGTTGATGCTTCTGCAGCATAAACCAGATGAATTCCCAACGGCGACACATGTTCTCAGCGGGAATTAGTTGTGCTTTGATAACACTTTGGAAAGTCTCAACTTCTGTTTTGTTTTTTTCACCAAGGTGAAAAGTTTATGTTATTTGTTTTGTACATTAAATGCAATTAATGTTCGACAAAATTTGGTCCATTAATTCTTGTCTATCAGTATTTTAGATTGAGATGAGTGAATACAAAACGACGTCCCATTAATGAAGATTTGATACAAAAATGTCTTTAAATGATAAAAACGTATAAAAACCGTTCATCTATGATTATATATGCACATATATAATAAAACATAAAAACGCTTCTCCACCCTCCGTGGTTTCCTCTGCAAGTTCAGGTCCTCTACCAGAGGCCTGGGAGCTTGAGGGTCCTGCAGTATCTTAGCTGTTCCTAGCACTGCGCTTTTCTGGACTGAGAGGTCTGAGATCTTTCCAGGTATCTGTTGTAGCCTCTCCTCCAGCTTGGGGGTTACTGCCCCGAGTGCTCCAATTACCACAGGCACCACTGTCACCTTCACTTTCCAGTTTCTCCAGTTCTTCTCTGGAGTTCCTGGTATTTCTCCAGTTTCTATGTTCCTTCTTCCTGATGTTCCCACGCTTTTGGCACTGCCACATCCACCACAACGGCTTTCCCCTTCTGTTCTTTATCCACCACTACAATGTCTGGTTGGTTCGCCATTACCATCCTATCAGTCTGGATCTGGAAGTCCCACAGGATCTTTGCTCTCTCATTCTCTACCACCTGGGTGTTTCCCATTTTGACCTTCCAGTCCATATTCTGCACACATGTTCCTGTATGATCTCCAGCCACTTGATTGTGGCGCTCCATGTATAAGCTTTACTCACAGCATCTTACACCCTGCAGTTATGTGCTGATTGTTTCAGGCGCTTGCACAGCCTACACCTTGGGTCTTGTCTGTGTGTAAGATCTGAGCCTCTATTGCCTGGTGCTCAGGGGCTTGTTTCTAGTTGCCAGGATTTCAGTGTCATCTCAGCCAGCCTCTTTCTAGCCATTGGTAGATTTCTTGATATCAGCTACCTAGTTATGGAACTGGGTGGTACATCCCATGCAGGGGTTTGTCTCTCCCATGAGGATCTGCTATCCCTCCAGCACTGTATCCTCTGCTCATTGCTCGAGACATCTACCGAGCACATCATCAGTTGGAGCCTATATATATATATATATATATATAACTGTAAGAAGGCTGTAAGAAAACAAATTAGATCAGTTTGCCAAGTAGTACGCATTGCTACGACCGCTGTGTTATTACTAACCTAAAGGTCTATGTTTTTACTAACATAAGGCTATTTTACGTGTTTATTTAACTGTAAAGACTTGTATCATGTTTACTAAACGTAGCATTGTTACGCTTTACTTCAACCTAAAGCATTGTTAATGCTTTTACTAATGCAAAGCATTGCTACGCTTTTACTGTAAGGCGTTTCTCAACATGCTTACCAACATAAGGTGTTGCCGTTTTGTACGCAGCTTTTCACGCGGTTCACCGTCAAGCAGTCCTACGCGTTTACTAACGTAATCTATTTGTACGTGTTTACTAACGTAAGGCATTGCTAGGTGTTTACTAACGCAAAGCGTTGTTACATGTTTATTAACGCATAGCATTGTTACGTGTTTTGTAAGGTAAAGCATTGGTACATGTCTTGTAACAGTAAGCATTTTTATGTTAACCAACGCTAAGCTTTGCTATATCCTTCCTAGCATAAAGCATTCTAACAGGTGTGTCGGTTTAATAACGAATACATTGGTATATGTTTGTAAATGTTTAGTATTTTCATGTGTTTACTGACGCAGTGATTTGTTACGCGTTTGAAACCAAAGAGTTGTTACGCGGTTTACCAACAAAGCATTGCTTCGTGTTTTGTAATCGCTTAGCATTTCTAATGCGTATTACGGACGCAAAGCATTGCTAATGCGATTTCTGAAGGAAGTGTTTGTAAATATACACCAACGTAAAGCTTTGCTACATCCTTCCTACCACAAAGCATTATAACATGTTTTCTAGTGTAAGATGTTGTTACTTATTTACTAACGTAAAGCATTGTTATGTGTTTACTAACATGAAGCATCGCTATGTGTTTGTACTAACAGAAAAGTTGGTTATTATATTGGTGCAAAGCGAATTTTTTTTCTGTGCATCAGAATCCGTTGGTTTTTCACTACTTTTCTTAAATTGCCGAGCCAACACTTGCGTTAAAGTGTTATCCAAACCTGAAGTACTTTTATATTTTTCTTTGGGCATCAGCTACTTTTTCACTCCGTTTCACTCCCATTTTGCATCGTGATGCTTTATGTGCACAAAATAGCCCAGAAAGGCTCCATCTATGTCCTTCCTCTGTATCACCTCCACCACTATGATCAGATCTGAAAGCAGGTATACGTCTAATAAAAAAAAGAAAGAAAAACCTCTGGGACAGTTCTTAGATGAGCTGCTCGACAATGACTCCTATCACTCTTTTGGGTTGATGGATGGCTGGATAGATACGCAGAAGCAGCCGGTTTTAGCTGGCGTAAATGTAACGTGACACCTCGTTTCTGGGAGATTTCGTGAATTGTTTTGTCACATTGAGCAGCTTTTTTGATGGGCAGAGCTTTTTTCTTTTTCTTTTTTAAAAGGTGTAAAAAAAAAGGAAAACTCTTTTAGTGAATGATGTATGGCAGAGTTTGGAGAAATATCTCCTCAAAACTGCTGAGATCCCTTTAACACTGACTTTTTGGACCTCTTTCTGAGGCTCTACCGTCTCCAGACCCAAAGTTAAGACTGCATCAGACGTACGTTCGGCTTACATTTCCTTTCCTGTTTCGACGATATTCTGAAGGGAATGGATTTTGACAGAAAACCCTGTAATTAAGTGCATTGCTTTTGCCTTCGCCGCTAATGGCTTTATTTGACAGTGTTAATTGTTGTAATTGTTAGAATGGTACCTCTGACACTCGGCTCAAAGATGTCGGCGAGGAATTGTAGCGCGTTGATGAAAGCGTTGTCATGCACGCTTCATCTCAACGCGCTTATCAGTGCCCGCCCCGCCTATCCCCACAGAGCTTTCCTGCACGCCAAAGGGCATCGGGCTTAATTGCTCTAATGAAACATCAAGAGGGAGGTGATCCGCCCTATTTAGATCTGCCTTTAAAGAGAGATCAGAGACAGATGGACTATGAGCTGGATGGGAGGGAGAGTTACACCCTGATGTTGGAGGGAAGGGCACAGAAAGTAAAGAGAATGAAGGGCTGGGTGAAAATGAGAGGTATCGTGGGGGAACCTTTTTAGACACGTCTCACAACGTAATTCAGCCAATTAAAGCTTAACCCACTTCAAACTGGTGTTGGGAAACTTGACACAGTGAGACGATTTGTGCTGCAGGGCTCTTCCAGCTTGTTAGCGGTGGGAGGGTTGCAGGGGAGGCTTCCTGGCAGCAGAGGGGGCTGTTTGTAGCCCTAAGAGCATCATCACATTTGATTTGACACTTTACAATTTTACACAGCCTAATTTTTAGAAGGGGCCTAGGTGCCAGGGCCCCAAACCTTGAGAGTTCTGTTTTAGCTCTGTTTGCTTTCTTTCTTTTTCTTTCTATATATATATATATATATATATATATATATATAAAATAAATCTGGTAATGTAATTACCATTCATTTTGGGTGGGCAAAGCCATAAAAAGACTTTTTAGTCATCCCACTTGAAATAAGGAACTTTAAATTTTTAAAAATGTTTTTTTAAATTAACTTTGTATGTTAAATTAACCAGAGTAGATATTGACCTAAAGCGTTGAAATGTGTTTATTGATGTAAAAGCATCTATATATTTCATAAAGTGAATAGTTTCTATAAATGTACAATTTTAGAGAGGGGAGTTCTTTCAAAGGGGACAGTACAAGGCCCCAGAACATATTGAAATCTTATGTTTGAGTTTACTAGATTTTTCATTCATTAAAATGAGCAAATATTGATATATATGTTCAATATTTCATCAAATAACTATGGCAACATACATTTCCATAAATTTTGGGTGGGCAAAGCCATAAAAAGATTTATAGTTTCTGCACTTGAAATAAGCGAACTACAGGTTTTTATTACACCTTTTTTTTTAAGTTTAGTTCCCACCATAGACATTTGTTAAATATATTATTTGTGAATGGAAAAAAGTGTTTCTTCACGAAACCAAGAAGGTTTTTTTATCTTATAGTGTTTTATTATTTGGTAGAAAATTAGTTTAAACAACATGCAAGGTTTATCATGTTTTTAAATTCAAAGACACTCTAATTCGATGTAAATATAGTTTATTTGCAACAAATACCTTCAATGTGATGTTTTGTTCTACTGTTTAAAAATGAAACTGGTAACGGATGTCTGGCAGCTAGCTAATTAACTTTTAATGTGTCAGGTTACACGGTTACGCAGATACAGCTAGCCAAGATAAAGATCAACTTAGTGTCCAATGGTTTCCTTTCCTTTGATTAAAAAATATTATATATGTAATTTATATAATGTTTGATTTTGTAAGCGCTAATACAATGTGCAGTGGTTAGCGCGCTTCTTTCCTCACAGCAGCCATGTTTTTCAGCAATCGTGACATTTTTCCCTGAGCTAGCTGCTAAAAACATTTTATAACGCTCATTAAGCTAGTAGTTGTGTCGCTTTTGGAGCAAGTAATGTTCATTGAACCTTTAGAGGGACTTCTAAAGGACTGATAAGTAATTAATTACTAATTTGATCAAAACTTTAAAAAGTTGGAAAATATAATTATTTTTATTTTCTGTGATTACTACAATATAGCTTTAGTAACAATAAAAATATTTAGGTCACTTCATTGAACAACAAAAAGTAATTAGAATGGCTTTAATTAGATGCAGATTTAAGATTTCTTTGGGCCAAGGGCCCCCCAATGTCCAAAATTCCTGATTACGGCCCTGAAATAACAAGAAGTGCCTTTTTTAACTCATCACACCATTAAAAGCCTGATTATGTTTTTTCCAGAAGAGTAAAAAGGTCCAAGATGTGAGAAAATTCTTTTTCATTTCTGCTGTCGCAATGCTGCGGGCGCCCAAACCGACAAAACAGTAATGAACTTGAAGTTGTGATCTTTGTCGCAGAGACGTCCTGGACCCAGAGGAGGGGGGGTTGTCGTCGTCTCTGACTCCACCGCAATAATCCGAGCGCAATTATTGCAGCAGCCACAGGAACGACAACAACAACAACACCACCACGACGGAGACGGGGGTCATAGATAATATGAGCCGCGAGTTCAAAGCCAACCACTTCAGATGAATCTGGTAAACAGCGCAGCGGATTATCCTGAGGAGCCCTACCCACAATGCAACTGCGACTGTAAACCCCCCCCCCACCCAAAAATAAAATAAAAATCTATCCACTCAGGTCCAGATTAGCCGTGTTTGATGAGTTTCTCCGTTTATTACATTAGAAGTGCTTGATGCCTGGACCTACTCGGAATATTTTTATTTATTTTTTGGGGGCGGAGCTATAAATCCACTATAAATGGCGACAGGACGTTGGGAACTAAAATGGCTACGGTTGATAAGTCTTTTTTTTTATTTCCTCCCCCTCGCCGAAAAACAAGGATTGCTATAAAAAAGAAAAGAAAAAAAGAAGAAGTGGAATCTCAATTAGCCGTTGAGCGCGAACAGATATTAAAAATTTTGGTAAAGAATCTAATTAGCTGGAGGTAATTAAACCGTCTCACACGGGGTCATTAATCTTTCCCGCGGACCTTTGATGTTTTGCATACTGTCTTTTGCGAGTCATTAATAAAATTCATAACGCTTTTCTTTGTGGTGTTTTATCATTTCTTTTTACCCCCCCCCACACCCCCTTTTTCCTTCCTCCCCCTCCTCCTCCCGCCAGTGCAAGTGTCAACACATCACAAGGGCCACTCCTCTTGAGTTAATTTACTTTTTGTGCATATTACATTTTAAAGTTGCACGCCCTGTGACCCCCTCCTCCTCCCCTCCACCACCCCCCCACCCCCACCGCCGCATCCCTCTCTCTTCTGTGAGAGCACAATTACAGCAGCAGATCAAATTAAATTCTTCTGCAAGCGCAGCTCATTTGGAGTGTAAAACATTTCCACGCGCCGCGCAGCCGAGTGTGCGGCGTGTCAGCGCTGCCATCGCAAGAGGGGAGGAGAAGAAAAACAGAACTGTGTGGCCATTGTGTGTCCCCCCACCCCATAATTAAATCCCCCCCACCCACCTCCCACCCCCAAAATCAGTCCATCTTATATCAGTCGTGGTGTAAATATGAAAATAAAAAAATAAAAAAAGGGCCGTCGGGATGAGCTGGAGTACTTTAATCGGCGGTCAGCGCGGCAAGCAGGGAAGGGGGGGTGTTTGTTTCTGTGTGTGTGTGTGTGTGTGTGGGGGGGGGGGGGGGTCTGTGGTTTGGTAATGTGCGGTGGATTGTAACCACAAATGTTGAGGCCTTGCAGTAAACTGGAGTCTTCGCGGTGACGACCCATGAGGGCGTGTAACACCTCCTTACTTTATTCACAAATGATAAGACGTCGCAGCGTGCTCTTAATTATTGTTTTGGTACGCAAGGAGGCGCACGGGTACACAGAGTGAGGAGGAGGGGACATTGGTGTACGATGGTGTCCCTGACAGACCCCCCCAGGAGGAGGATTCAGACGCTAACGCTCTGCACACAACAAATCGCGTTAGCGTAGATGCTGAGTCTGAAAAATGCTAACATGGTTTTTCACATGTTTCATTACGCGTCAGCCCCTGTTAAGAGTTTTTGTTTTTTGGGTTGGGCCCATGGAAAGGTCATAGAGAGGAGCGACCACATCTTAAGGTGAGCCCTAGTGAGGTCATTAAAAAATGGAGCATACCATTGCTGTGCGTGTGGGAAGATCATCGTAAGGCTAATCTAGGTAAACATACTTTGGCATTACCATTATAGTAATGCCTTATCCACCACTGCCCCAACAGGTAGATATGGATTGACTATTGGATCAATCCATTGATTGATTGATTGATTGATTGATTGATTGATTGATTGATTGACAGATGGATTCATTGATTTGTTGATTAATTGATTTATTATTTGATTAATCTGTTGTCTTATGATTGATTTTTTTAATCAATAGAATGATTAATTACTTTATTAATCAATTGATTGTATGATTAATTAATGAATTGGTTAACTGATTGTATGATTGACAGATGGATTTGAGTGATTGAGGGATGGGTGGATGGATGGATATTGGGTGTCTGCAAGGGAAAAATGGGCAAAATCTGTGTTCACTATGTGAGCCCGTAAGGCAAAAATTATTTTGAATATGCTAACGCGGCTAACATGTAGCTGTGTCAGACTGTTTTTTTTTGTTTTTAAGTAACTAGCAACGTTGGAAGTTAGCATAATCCCGGTAAAGTTTGTTTCAGCGGTATTAGTCTGTTTTAATTTGTTGCAAACAAGGTAAAGAGTTGTTGTGAATATGCTAATGGGGCTATTGTGGCTAACATGACTATTGTGTCTAACGGGGCTATTGTGGCTAACATGACTATTGTGGCTAACGTGACTATTGTGGCTAACGTGACTATTGTGGCTAACGTGTTGCGGTGTCGGACTGTGTTTTTTTAACCTAACTAGCAAGGTTTTGAGTTGGCATATACCCAGTAACATTTGTTTTAGCGGTACTAGTCTGTTTTTTATGTGTTAGGTTAGGAGTTGTTGTGAACATCCTAGCGTTGCTAAAGTGCCTAACATGTAGCATGTTGCAAACAGCAACAGTTAGTGTGAACGCCACAAAGGCTTCTTCTTAAATGGTTCAGTTCCAACAGAGGCTTTGTAAATGTTTTTTTGCGCGCAGACCGATTCAGTCCGTCACTGAGGAAACACAAAGGCGGATGGAGGTCAGGACAGCTGTTGACCGTTTTAAATTTGAGTGAGACAAAATAGAAAAGACCATGGAGTGGATCGACAGCGGAACACAACACAAAGTGGAACAGGGAACGTGACCCAGGATTGTGAAGTCAATACAGTTGTCTCACTCATCCGACTTATAGTTTGGTGCGCTTCACATATGACATAAGTTCAAAAATCGATTGTTTATTGATGATGTGCCTGAAAGTCCAGTATGTCCTATAGTGCAAAACGGTATTGTAATTAAACAATAGACACAAAAACAGTCAATAGGTTGGACTATCTGTAAATTTAGGTTTTTCTTTTTTTTAATCCAGTTACAACTCGGCCAAACTTTTCTAATATCTTCACCTGAAAAGTGGTTTTTAGGGCTTAAAGTCATTGATGTTATACTGGACCTGCTCTAATAACAACAAACCGTACATGTTTTCCTCCATGTTCTTTTAATCGCCTGGTTATTTCTTAGCACATTCCATTTGATTTATGTGTTCAAAATTTTGCCGTAAAGACTATAAAGTATCCAAACAAGCAAAAAGTATAAGTTTCTGAAAGTTTGAATCCTTGTGGTGATCTCCTGTTTGCAAGCTTCAGACTAACAGAAGAAGAAGCTTTGACACGATTTGGCCCCAATTAAGCCTCAGTGTGCACATTTGACAGATGGAGGAAGAGGAGGCGTTAGGGATGGTGGGGGGCAAACATTTCATATATATATTTATAGTGGTGGCTCAGAGGTTTCTCTTTCAGGAAGGATTCTGAAGAGGCGGAAATTAAAAAAAGAAAAGAAAAAAAGCTGAAGCTAATTATTTAGGGCGACTTCTGTCCTCCATATCCGTAAAGTTCCATGTAATATTAATGAGGAATAACAGAGAGTGTAAACTTCACATAAACAACCAGCTTTAATCATATGTAACTTCATGGAGACAAAAATAATAAGAAAGCTCTGTTTAAAGTTAATTTTCAAATATTAATAGGGTTTTTCGTCGCTAGGCTAACATAGTTAGCATGCTAGCATCAAAACTGTCACAAACAACACCCTCTTATCGTATGCAGTTTAACAATAACAACATATGTATGTATGTATGTATGTATGTATGTATGTATGTATGTATGTATGTATGTATGTATGTTAGCTTGGCAAAGTCCCTTTTTAATATTATTAGTGTTTTCCATCACTAAGCTAGCATAGTCATAATTGACTGTTTTAATGCTATTAGAGATGTCATGTCATTGTTGACTGGCTTTCATCGTTTGTGGCTTTATGTCATTCAAAAAAAATTGTCAGTTACCTGGCCAAAAACCACTTTAAAATATGTTTAGTGTTTTCCGCAGCTATCATAACCTGGTAGCAATCTAGCATTTAAAATGTCATAAATGACTGATTCTTTTTAATTACTAGCTCCATGACTTTCAATAAAAATTTGTTGGTAACTTGGCCAAAACCGATTTTAAATTATTAGTGTTGTCTGTCATTAGGCTAGCATTTGTAGCATGCTAGCACAACCAGCTTTAAGGTAAGGTAAAAGCTTTTCAGTAGTCTTGCCAACATCAATTTTCAAAAGTAACTAGTGTTTATTTGTTGCTAGGCTAACATAGTTTGTAAAAGTTATTAGTGTTTTCTGCAACTATGCGATCATTCTAGAGTTTAAACTGTCATAAATGACTGGCTCTTTTTAATGACTAGCTTCATGACTTAAAGAAAAATTAGCTGGCCAAAGTCAATAATAAATTGTTACTATTGTTGTCTGTCACTAGGCTAGCATACGTAGCATGCTAGCACAACCAGCTTTAAGGTCATGTTTCTTCGTTACAACCACCAAACGTTATCAGTAATCTTGCCAACATCCATTTTCAAATGTAACTAGTTTTATTTATTTTTTAGCTGGGCGAAGACAGTTAGCATGCTATCATGAAAACGGTAAAAACCATTGGCTTTATTTGCCTGTGGCTTCATGAAAACCCAAAAAATAGTTGGTAACCTGGCCAAAGTTGATTTTCAAATATTACTGATGTTTTCCGTAGCCATGGTAGCATATTTAGCATGCTATCATGAAAAATGTCTTAAACAACTGGCTTTGATTGTATGTGACTAGATGACAACCAAAAATGTTGTCAGTAAGCCTGAAACATCAAAATTCAGATATTATTAATGTTTCGGCTAACATAGTTGTCATGCTAGCACAAAAACTTTTCACAAACAACCAGCTTAAATCTTCTAATGGAATTATAAAAGTGATTATTATCATACGAAAAATAATAATTTTTAAAAAATTCCAGCTATTCATTGTGAGGATTTTTGTTCTTCATTCCAGACGTAAAGTTCCATATCATATTTATGAGGACTCACAAAGAGTGTTGGCGTCTACCGGGGGCAGGGGTCGTTTCCAACACTTGTTGACCTTTAACCCAGCCCCCGATTATTATGACGAGAGTGAAATCCAAGAGTGCTTTGATGGAAAGGAAACACAACACTTTTCTTGTTTCCTGCAGGATATTTTTAGAGAGCATCAAAAAGTCCCCACATGAAAACATAGAGTCTTTTAGCATGTGTTAATCTTGACGCATTACGTCAATGTTGCATGGGTGTAATCACATTACTGAAAGTCACAAGTGAGCCATCATGTTTTCCTTTTCTGCTGATAAAAGCATAAAATTGTCCATGTTTGACTGGAAAATCTTTCACTAAGTGATGAAGACTTTAAAGAATTTTTCTGGTCATCCTTAAATAGGCGAAAAAACCAGCAGTGAATCATGAAATGAGCCTAAAACACTTCAGATTGGAGGCGAAACTTCCACAGCAGTCGGGCCAGCCGCTCCTCCTCTTCCTCCCACTGGTCGTCAGTCTCAGGGGTCACGCGAGGAGCAGCAGGCCGTGGGATAAGCCCGCCCGTCTCCAGCTATTATATCATTTCCTGTCCTGTTTCCTGCCTGTTTGACTTGCCAAAAGACAAGGCGTGGGGCCGAGAGAGAAAACTGATAGCTGCTTTTAGGGCTCTTCTCCTCCTCCACGGCTCATCCTAAACAGGTGGGGAAAAGTAATGTTTTTAACCCACACGGAAAGTCCAACTGTTTATAAATGGCTTTATTAAGGGCAAAGGGTTGTGGAAATATATACATTTTTTCTGCCTGATGATGTTGAACATGTGTAATAATTTTTGTGACCACCAAAAGAAGTCAGTTTTCCTCAACAACCTGTGTTTTTCCTCGCTAGGCTAACATAGGTAGCATCCTAGCATGAAAACTGTCACAAATAACCGTATTTATTTGTTTGTTGCATCACGACAACCAAAAAACTTTGTCAGTAACCCTACTAAACTCAGTGGTCAACTATTCCTCGTGTTTTCCATCATTAGTCTGCTATAGTTAGCATGCTAGCATGAAAACTGTCATAGATGACCTCATGTTATTGTATGTAGCTTCACGACAACCAAAAAAAAAACTTTGTCGGTAACCCTGCTAAACTCAGTTGTCAAATATTCCTCGTGTTTTCCGTCGCTAGGCTAACAGTTAGCGTGCTAGCACAGAAACGGTTACAAATGACAGGATTTTATCGTAGGTGGCTCCATGACAACCGCAATAAATCTGCCGCCTTTGCTAACCTGCCACAGAATAAAACGGCTAAAAGATTTCGGAAACTTTTAACCACCCACATACGAAAAAAAATTACGTAAAGGATGATTTCATGTGACATGTTAGCATAAAATTTGTGTTCAGGAACATGCATCGGTGCTGCAATGCAATGACGCTACAAGTTAACCTCATGGTTATAAATAGGTGACTATTAGCACATAGACCATTTGTTTGTTGAGGCCATGGCAACATTGTGGAAAGGGCAGAGCCATGCATTTAATTATAATTCAATAACAACACAGACTGACGGTTTTCATGGTTTAACCCTTATATTGTGTTCAATTTGACCTGTTTTAATCGGGTCAATTTTGACCCCAACACGATATAAGCGTAAAGTCAGTTTTCCTCATGAATATATTATTTAATAGTCTAACGATTACAAATAAAGCAATTCAAAGTTGGCCTTTAATAATAATTGTGAGGATTTGGCCCATAGAAAGCTCCTAAACGGCCTCTTTTCATCAGGCAAAAGGGTCAACATGTGTTCAGAGGAGTCTCACATGAGCAACTTCAAAGTAAAAGCATCCTCTTTTGTACCTTTTTATAGACCAGCTGCAGTTGATGTGGAAAACACCGAATCCAACCCACACCCTCCCCAGGCCTTCAGATGTCATCCTCCCTTATTTTCGGGAAAACAGATCTGCATTGTGGGTTTTTTGGGGGGAGCTTTTACCAACAAATATAAAAGCTGGGTGGTTGGGTGAAAAGAGACCTTTACTTACCTGATAAAATTGTCTGCCGCCTGAGTGACTAAATACTTTTTACTTGTTGCCTTTAACCCATACTTTGCATTTTCAACAACCCTAAAGAAAGCTGCGAGCCACACTTACAGGTGCGCCTTGAACTGGGCGCTCCTCTTCATGACCAATCATAGGTCCGGACAACCAAAAAACCTCCGATACCCATACAGGTCAATCTTTACGTCAATCATATTCACATATCATTTTGGCATCATTGTCATCAAGGATCTGTGAAAACAATAGAAAAAAAAAACAGACAAAAGTGTGATTCAAGAATCAAAGCTTTATTAGGCAAGAACGCCATACAAAAAACAAAACTTGTTTGACAGTTTCCTATACCTTGTTTGTTCTGCTTTGGTACGAATTATGCAATAACTGTGGTAGAATTTGCTTTGTGACTCCCGGCCATGTATCTTCTTCCTCCGTGTCTAGCCATACGAGCAGTTCTGACTAATATTTTCCTAATTACTAGAGTGTGGCATTGGCGCTCTACACAACTGCCTTACCAGTAGGTCTTGTGCCCGCTAAACTTACATTAACTGCATGGATACTTGACGATACACAAACGCACAACAATTGTGAGTTGGATTTTTCAACAAGCCTTAAAGAAACTGCGAGGGACGCTTACAGGTGCACCTTGAACCGGCCGCTCGTCTTCATGACCGTCTATGGGCTTGGACAACCAAAAAACCTCCAATACCCACACAGGTCATCCTTCAAAATTGTTCATATTCACATATCATTTCGGCATCATTTTAATCAAAAATTTGTTTTAAGAAAACAAGCAAACAAACAGGGAACAATAGTGGAATTTGTGCATGTTCAGCCTCCATATCGAGCCATTAGAGCGGTTGTGACTAATATTTTCCTAATGACTAGTGAGGTAATAGCGCTCTGCACAACTGCCTTACCAGTATGTCTTATGTGCGATAGTTACATTAGCTTTATGAATATTTGATGATACACTTACCACACTCAACAAGCCTTAAAGAAAACTGTGAGCCACACTTACAGGTGCGCCTTAAACCAGGCGTGCCGGTCTATGTTCCTCTACGGGCCAGAAAAATCCAAAAACCTGCAATACCTGTACGGGTCAACCCTTAAGATGAATTTTTTTGGCTAAATTTATATGGTAAAGCTCATTTTGGTATTGTGTTAAAGAACATATAAAAAACAAACAGGAAACACTGGTTTGATTCAAAAAAAGATAGCTTTATTAGAAGAAAGCAAAGATTTACCTTGTTTGATAGCTTCCTTCACCTTGTTTGAGCTTCTTTTGAACGGATTATGCAACAAGCGAGGTACAGTTTGCTTTGAGGCTCCCGGCGCTGCTTGTTCTGCCTCCTTTCACTGTCGCGTTTCAGGAAAAAACCCCAGGAGAGCCGCTCTCCGGGGAATCTGCGGCAACCGCGCGCGCCGGCAGGTATTTCCCTTCACAAAGACTGTTTGTTTATATGTTTCACGCCAACTATTTTCGTCTCTTTGATTCTCCCCCGTCTTTGTTTTTCGCGTTAGCCGTCCCTCGGCGTCCTTTTGGGGTTTTGTTTCCATGGGTTTCGGGCTGCCTCACGTTTCTGTCCTGCCTTCCTGACAAGATGGGTGTTAGCGGGGGTGGAGGGGGGTTCCATATTATTTTGTTTTGAGCTCTGCCAAGAGTCCTGTAAGGAGCATAATTAAATGTGCTTGTTAACAATGGCGGCTAATGAGGAGTACAACAGTGTTAACAATGGGAGCTGATTAGACAAAGTCAAGCTGATAAAGCTTCCAGTGGAGATTTCTCTACCTGAAGACACCTGTCGTCTTCCCTCCTGGTGTAATTGCAATAATTGTCATCACTCCCTTTGTTTCTCAGAGACATGTTGGTAGCATTGGGGCTTATTTCGCATTAGTGTTGCTGTTTTCGGTGCGAAAAAAGTTGGTTTTCTTTGACCCACACTCTATTTGTGGCACAAATCAAGAAGTGAGCCACTGGAATATCTATCACATTAACTGTCACAAACAGTCTGGATTCATTTCAATCAACCCCCCCTTCCCCCTTTACCCCGGGGCCGCCCAAACACATCCAAAAGCCCTCCCCTGTCTGCCGCTGGGAGCAGAACTGGAGCAATTTAAGGGCAGCGAAGCGTTCTCGGCTCTAGGATGTACCAAAAATGAATATGCAGACATGTCAGAGGGCCGTACCTATATGAAGACGAAACGAAGACGAAGTGTTTCTGACACGGAAGTTTGTCAATCTCAGCTCAGATGCTCCAGTGTGGACGTTCTGCGGTTGAAATACTGACCATCAAACTCTCAGGAGCATTAAAACGCATCTAGATTCTGTTCCGCTACTAAGACATAAGCAGTAATGCATTGGCTGTTACTAACGTGTGTATTTTTCAGTTGTATTTTTGTTTTGTTTTCTCCACTGTACTTTCAGACCCTAAAGATGGCCGCCCTGATCAAGTCTGATTCCATTTCTCTACTTACAGGCAGTTTTCCTACCCACTATCACACACTGCAAGTTTAGGATGTTGATTACCTTAAAATCCCTTTGATATCATCTGTAATCACGTATATTGGCCGTTATAGTAAAAAAAAGGGGGCTTGGTTACTTCCATATCTTTGACCCTATTTCATTGTCAAAGTATGCTTTTCAGCTTTTTTTTTCAATTGTTAGTTAGCTAAATACTGCCCACTAGAGGTCAGTGTATTGTCATTTTTATGTAAACATAAGGAAGTCGGATTATTTGGCAAAATTTATAGCATTTGTCAAATTGTTCAAACAAACTTTCAACAAATGTTTGAGGTTTAGTCACGAGTTACAACTGTTCAAGGCCGAGTCAAGGCATAGGTTACTGCTGTTAAAGTCCAATTTGAGTCACAAGTTACTGCTGTGAATGTCCAAATCGAGTCCCAAGTTACTGCTGTTAAAGTTCAAATCGAGTCACAAGTTACTGCTGTTAAAGTGAGAATCGAGTCACAAGTTACTGCTGTTAAAGTCAGAATCGAGTCCCAAGTTACTGTTGTTAAAGTCTAAATCGAGTCCCAAGTTACTGCTGTTAAAGTTCCAATCGAGTCACATGTTATTGCTGTTAAAGTCAAAATCAAGTCGTGAGTTACTGCTGTTGAAGCCAAACCGAGTCACAAGTTACTGCTGTCAAAGTCAAATCGAGTCACAAGTTACTGCTGTTAAAGTCAAATCGAGTCACAAGTTACTTCTGTGAAAGTCCAAATCGAGTCCCAGGTTACTGCGGTTATAGTACATATTAAGTCCCAGGTTACTGCTGTTAAAGTCCAAATCAAGTCACAAGTTACTGCTGCTAAAGTCAAATCGAGTCACAAGTTACTGCTGTTAAAGTCAAATCGAGTCACAAGTTACTGCTGTGAAAGTCCAAATCGAATCCCAGGTTACTGCTGTCAAAGTCCAAATCGAGTCACAAGTTACTGCTGCTAAAGTCAAAATCAAGTCGCGAGTTACTGCTGTTGAAGCCAAATCGAGTCACAAGTTACTGCTGTCAAAGTCAAATCGAGTCACAAGTTACTGCTGTTAAAGTCAAATCGAGTCACAAGTTACTGCTGTTAAAGTCAAATCGAGTCACAAGTTACTGCTGTTAAAGCCAAATCGAGTCCCAGGTTACTGCTGTTAAAGTCCAAATCGAGTCACAAGTTACTGCTGCTTAAGTCAAAATCAAGTCGCGAGTTTCTGCTGTTGAAGCCATATCGAGTCACAAGTTACTGCTGTCAAAGTCAAATCGAGTCACAAGTTACTGCTGTTAAAGCCAAATCGAGTCCCAGGTTACTGCTGTTAAAGTCCAAATCGAGTCACAAGTTACTGCTGCTAAAGTCCAAATCGAGTTGCGAGTTACTGCTGTTGAAGCCAAATCGAGTCACAAGTTAATGCTGAATGTCATGACTCAAGTCTGACTTACGTCCAAGTCATGTGACCCGAGTCCAAACCTTTAGCCAATTTTTACGCTACTTCATAAAGTGGCCACACCTTCTGCTAAATTGAAACCCAACAGCCAGCAATGATAGCACACAAAAAATGTATTTGTGAAGAAACAGAAGAGCCTTCACCTTCAAAATAAAAGAAAGCTACCATTAACAGACAAAAAGTTTTGAATCCAAAATTAAAATCATCGAAACATTTGTTTCCAAAGACCATCACAATAATTATAATTGGCAATTAATAATTGGTAAATGTAACGTTCCTGAGCTTTACCGTCTTTTCTTTGGCTAGTTTTTACCGTGTTTGATGGTTTTCTTGTACTTTGTTGAACTTGTATACAAAAAAAAAAAAAAGGAATTGCTTCTTAAAGTCTATTTACACTGTATTTTTTATTTTTTTTAGTTTCTCGATATGGCAAGCCGGAGACCTTTTGAGCGCTACAATGGTGCATTTACACGGAGGAGCGGCGACCTGACACACCGTAAAGTACTTGTGAAAAGCCCTCGACATACACGAGGAGTCGGCGGGGAAATGGAGGAGGCTGCAAGATAAGAGTCGACTTGTAAAACATAATTATATTCCCGTCGGCGGGGAAGGCGCAGCCTTGAAAGGGAAGCATTTAACCTGGGATTCATGCATGGAGACGAGTTGCGGAGTGGGGGGGGGGGGTGTGTTGGGTTTAAACTGTGGAGGTAAGAAGGCTTGAATAAAAGTGTGGCTAAGGTCATACCATCTTCTGAGAAGAATTGGCTTCGGTGCTTCCCTCCTTCTCTCTGCAGGGAAACGGATTATATCCTTTACTTTGAAAGGACGGGAAAAGGTCTGCTGGAGTAAAAAAAAAAAAAAAAATGAAAACAGGCGAGCAGGTTTGGGTCGGAGGAATTCCAAGAAAAGTAAAAAGGTTAAAAGTATCTATGGTGTTTCGTGCCACCGCGCCGGAAAACCTTCTTCCTGCTTATTTTTAACCCCCGCGCCCCCAAAGAGGTCGATTTCCTGCTGGTTCTTGTTTAAATTTATTCACAAAAGGCTTCGTTTCGACTAAGTACTGATGAGTATCAATGCATTGTATGAGCGCAGGGTGTTTCGGTAGGACAAAAAAACACAACTTTTATCAGATCATAAAGTAGGGTTTGTCCTGCCGATTGGACTTGGTCTTCTCCTGACTGTGCGTGCTCTGCTTACCTTTTGGGTTTCCGTGTATTTTAGCGTGGCGGTAAACACGTACGGCGGTGAGGGGACAGCTTTCCCAGGAACCCCCCCACCCCACCATTGATACTCACACTGCAAAGTCGCCATGCCGCATCCTGCCAGGATATCTCACTGTTTCATTCCTGCCTCTTCCCTAAACACATTGTTCTTGATATTTGGACGGTGTTGCTTCGCAGTTCTCGTTTTCATGACGTTTACGGCTCTAACTATCAAAATATAGATGTTTGACATTGCAAACGATGGAAATTTGTAACTAAAACTCAACAACACTGATACACGGGATTGATAGGGCCCTTGTCTTCTGATTCTACAACCAACGTGCATTGGATTGTCCAAGACCAAAGGCAGAAATGTTCTGTAAAGACGCTTTACAGAACATTAAGACGCTTGCTATGACCTCTGACCTTTCAAGGCTAAAACTTGAGAACTGCTAACACAAAGAATCAAACGCCAGCAGGTCAGAACGATATCCTGCCAGGTGACCTCAACAAACAACCTCTACTCAAGATTTGACCAACGCAAAAGAGATGTTCCCTTAACCCTTGCGCTATCTTAGATGATCCCACCCTTACATTAACGTGTTCTCCCTACCATGACAAAGGTGGATAAAGGTGGAAAGATTTCATGTAATCCATGGACACCAGTGAAGATCACAAATCATTGAAGAAAAAAGGTTCAGAGCACTGTCTAGTGGGTCTAGATGACCCCAAGGGTTAAAGGGCCTTCATTTGACCCCAAAGAGGTCGCTCTGCAGGTGTCGCGAACACAGTCCTGGAGAACTTGAAGCAGGTCAACATGCACCGGACCGAGTGTCAACAAGAGTTCGGAAGGATTATGCAGAGCCGCTAGCAAAGGCCGTGTCACACAGCCACTGCATACATTTTGCGCTTGTCGCACAGATGACCATTTTCTCATATGAATCACGAAATAACCACGTCAAAACCACGGAAAACCTGCGAATACACCACGCAAAGAACACGTTAACCCACGCTTCATTGAATTTCTTCACTTGGACAGGTCAAATCCCATCAGCACCATGGTCAGCAGTCGGATTCCCCTGGTCCACACTCCAGTTGACATAGACTACCGTAGTGGTGAGCGATCATCTAATTTACGTACCCGTCACACAATGCGCAAATCGTGCTTGAGTCATGTGTGATCATTGCGCTGTTTATATGCAATTTATCAATTATTTGTGCGTCATTTACGTAATTTCAAATTTTATAAACCTACTAGAACAATGAAATTGAAAGTATGGAAATACGCAAAGACACTTTTCATTACGTTTCTTTGAGACTTCCATAAAATTTGAAGAGTTGGAGATTTTAAAAATATGTTCCTTTTTTAAATGCAACGACTTAATTTTATATTTTATTTTTTTGTTTTATGTTCTAAAGCCGAAATTGGAAACGTCAAAATATATTTAATCGGCACAAATATTCAACACCTAACTATAAATTATTATATAACAACATTTACGGACTTCTGTAGCTAGCTAAAAATGAAGCTCCGCCCACTTGTGAACATTCTTTGACAATCAAATGCAGATTTTTCAAAGTATAGATAAACATTGGAAAAGATTGTGATTTTAAAAATGTTTTCCAATGCAACTGATTAATTAACATTTTACGTTTAAAAAAGATGATTTTCTATTTTATTTCTGTCATAAAGCACAAAATGAAACAAAATAAATTAAATTTGAACAGCATCAATATTTCACACTTAACCTTAATTATTTTATAACAAAAATCACGTACTTCTTTAGCTAGCAACAATGAAGCCCCGCCCACTACATAAACACACTTTGAATATGAAATGCTGTTGTTAAAAACATATTAGTACACAAAAACACAAATTTGAATATATATATCTCGTTTTTTTTATTCTACTTTTTTGATTTATTCTTAACCTTTTTTGTTACGTTTCGGGAGATTTTACAAAAAAAAAAAATCTGTCCTAAAACCAGAAATGAAAGAAAATGAATTTGAAGAACATTAAAATCCTGTGCAATGGAATTATTTGGTATTTATTGACAATAATCGATGCTGTCAAGACGCCATCATGATGTGTTTGCTTACCGTTTAACATGTAAAAACCAGCATTTGCTTGCCATATTACTCAGGTGCTGTTTCACAGCTGGACTTGGTTTTAGCCCCTCCCCCGTAACCATCACACCCAATCAGGCAGATCTACAGTTCTCCGTCTGAAACTCCATCTGGATCCCCTCCACTGAGCAGGTTGGCATCATTTGAATCGGGGGGAGCCGCCACCGGCTGCCAATCTTCCCAACCGCCAAAAATTTGCCATTCAAATGAACTCCGCACTTAAAACTTCGCCGGCTAAAAATACGTATCGGCGGCGCAGCGCATTGTTCCCGTCAGGAGTTTGAGCAGTGGAGGCGTTTGAAGTGCGCTTTCAGGTCCTCCTGAAGAGACATTATTGGCTGGGGTATCTGTGAGCTAGATGTGAAAGATCAGAGACGCCTGCTGCCCTCCCGGGACGCCTTCGG
This sequence comes from Oryzias sinensis, assembly GCA_037389245.1. Classification (NCBI taxonomy): domain Eukaryota; kingdom Metazoa; phylum Chordata; class Actinopteri; order Beloniformes; family Adrianichthyidae; genus Oryzias; species Oryzias sinensis. The sequence continues at coordinate 3,143,580 of CM074510.1, read as the reverse complement.
CCCCGCCGGGACTTAAAATTGAGGTTAACCTCCAAAAGCTGTCACCTTCATCTCTCCTCTTCCTCTAACCTCCTCCCTCTCCTGTTAGAGTTACTGCTTAAACTGCGGAGCGCCACCCAAGTTGGCCAAAGTGCGCTCGCAGTCGGATCAAAGTCATTTATTCTTTGGCTTGGCGGCGTGTGAAAGGTGATAACATAGCTCGGCCCCCGCCTGGAGCCCGGGCGCTCCATTCTCCAAACTGTAATTAAAAAGGAATAATTATTTCTGCGTCCAAACAAACAGACTGACAGCTCTCTCCGTCCTTTTTCCCCCCCCTCCATGAACGTCTACGGTTGATATCTCCCTGGTGTTTTGTCTTTTATTTTTTATTTTTCCTTCTGAAGCTGCCACTTCTCGCCGTTATTATCTTTGTCTGCAGCCCTGGCCCTCCGTCCCCGCGCTGGCGTGCCTGGCGCCGGCCTCGCCATCTTTCTGTTTGAAGCTCAACTTTTTTTCGCTGCCACATGAAAGCGGCTGCCCGCCGAGAGACCAGACCACGTGGCCTGGACCCTACCTTTCCCTCCCAAACTTTCCTGACCTAATTAATTCAATCAGACAGGATGCATTCATTATTAATTAACCCCCAAGCCGAGGTCTTGAAATAGATGTTGGACGTCGAGATAGTGTAACCGGGGTGGGGTTGGACGGTCTCCAGAGGGGACGCCAACTCTGTCTTTGCTTGAATGTGGCTAGGAAAGACAATGTAGGTTCATCAGGGCAGCCCGGATGGTCACGTCCTTTTTTTTTAATACATTTTTTTATTTCATCTTTGTGTGTGCAGAGTTGGACGTTCAACATGACTGTAATCTCCTGGTGACGCTGAATGCTTCATGTCTGTCCCGTCCTGCTGTTGTCAAATACAACCTTTTTTTTTTTTTTTCAAAGCATCTGTCAGCCTACTTTCCAACTAAAAATCCTTTTCAGTTTGGACCTTGTAAAAACGCACACAGTTAAGAAAAGGAGGCCAATAAAGCAAATTATTCATGAAGAAACACTGATACCTCCTGGATTTCAAGGTTTGGTCGCGCCGATGTTTGTAGCAACCAAACTGGCTCGTCTTTTTCTAACGGGGATAAATGGTTAAAGCCTTGTACCTTCCTTGGCCAAAAAGGTTCAACTCAAAGGAACAGAATTGATGGTAGGTTCAGTAGGTAGAGTTTGTATCTGTCGTCAGGAAGGTAGATGGGTTCTGAGGCAGGTGGTTTGGCAGGTGAGTAAAGTTAAACAGAAAGCCTTTATTGTCATTATGGTCAGTTGAATGACATTTCAATTAATTATTTAAGTTTAAAGGTAAAGGCAGATGGATAACAGATCCGTAGGTATGTAGGTAGGTTGGCGGGTTGGCTTGTCTCCATGGAGGTAGATAGGTGGGTAGGCAGTATATTCTAGGTAGGTGGAAAGGCAGTTAAAGGTAGGTAGATGGGTAGATAGGTAGTTGGGAGGTCGGTAAGTAAATAAGAAATAGGTAGGTATGTAGTGGAGGCTGCACGGTGGCGCAAGAAGGCCCCCAGTTCAAGTCCCAGCTGGGGGACCTGATCCAGAATATCAACAGGGGACCTTTCTGTGTGGAGTTTGCATGTTCTCCCCATGCATGCGTGTGTTTTCTCCGGGGACGAAAACATGCTTCATAGGTGTGGGAGAGTGTGTGGGTGTGTGATTGTGGACAATCTACCCAGCGACAGACTGGCGACCTGTCCAGGGTGCCCCCTACCTTCGCCCACAAGTGGCCGGGATGACTAATAAACAGAAGAAGATGAATGAATCAATGAAAGGTAGGTAAGGGGTGTGGGTAAGTAGGATGTAGATTGGTAGGTTGGTAGAAAGGTAGTTGGGAGGGTGGTGAGTAGATAATAGGTAAGTAGAAGGTAAGTAGGTAGGTATCCAAGTAGATAGTAGATCTGTAGGCAGTTATGTAGGAGTGCCGGTAAGTAGTACAGTTAGTAGGTAGGTCAATATGTAGGTAACAGGTTGGTAGGTAGATGGGTTGATAGGTAGTTGGGAGGTTGATAAGTAGATAACAGATTGATTGGTAGGTAGATGGGTTGATGGTACATTGCTGGGTAGTTAGGTAGGTGTGTAGATAGGTAGTGTTCAAGTCGGTAAGTAGATAAAGATCTACTTACTGCTTACCAATAAGCAGTAAGTAGGTAGTTTGAAAGGTAGTGAACATGTCCGAGGGTAAATAGGTATTTGGGAGGTCGATAAGTAGATGATTGTTAGGTAGGTAAGTAGAAAATAGGTAGGTAGCAAGGTCGGTAGGTAGTACTTTTGGAAGGTTGGTGGAGAGGTAGTTAACAGGTTAGCAGGTACTTGGTTGATGGATAGCTACTTGATAGGTCAGTAGGAAAATGATAGATTGGTTTGTAGGTAGGTAGATGGTAGAATGGTAGGTAGTTAGGAGGTCAATAAGTAAATAACAGATTGGTAGGAAGTAGATTGGAATGTAGGATGTTGCGGATGATTGGTAGATAGTGTGGTAGGAAGGCAGGTTGAAGATCAGTAGGTAGGAATATTGTTAGTTGGCAGGTAAGTAAGGGTTAGGTAGATTCCATTGGGCCTTGATTGAGCCCGGGACGGCCCATCTTCAAGCCCGGTGCACCCACCACAAATTTGTCACCAACCATCTTACGAGTACCAGAAGATCAAGGTTAAACATCTGGCAAAGATGACATGAAAATGTGGTTTCTCCAAACACGCACAAGTCGAATATAAACTAACTTCAGCGAGATGCACAGAATTGCCCAAACATGAAGAATTTAGATTTAGGTAGAACTGTTGATCATCTTTTATCTCCCCCCCTCGTGTGAGAGCCGAGCCGTGGTTCGGCCTTCAGGCGCACCAGACTCGGTTGCGACGCCGGTGCTCGATCTGGAGTTCAGTGGTGGGCTCCCGTAACGCCCGCGAGCCGCCACCTCCCGAGGAGAGGGCTGTTGACTCGCCGCGTGGGGTTTCCCTGTGATCCTCGTGCTGGGGGGGTTGGCGGGAGGTGAGGGGGGGGTTATCTTTTGCTGCAAAACAGCACAAATGGAAACGGATTAGCCACTGAGTTTGGGGGGGAAAATGTTTGGCCGATACGGAAAAACAAAAAAGACTGATTTTGCAATCTGTGTCTGCATATTTACATATAATAGTGTGTTTATTGAAGGATTTCAAGGGGGAAAATTTCAGAGCGGACGTCAAGCAGAGGAGAAGAGGTCAAACAAGCATCGGCAGACTGTTGGCTCAACTAATTAACAGCTCTTGAGTTTGGGTTGAAATACAAATGTAAATGACTGCACACTGGGCCAGATTTAGACTTTGGAGATGTGTATAATTGAGTGGATTTGACTCAGCAGTACATAATGCTTCCTGCCACTTCCACAACAGAGGAAACAACTCTCTGCGGCGTGCACCAGGGCTTTGTTAGCTAAATGTAATATTTATTAGCCGCTGTGTCTGTTTATCAGTCATCGAAACCAGGAGGAAGAAGGATTCCGGTCATGTAGAACAGTAATTGGGCGGCTGGATCCAACTTTTCAGCAACATCTCTTTTCTGGTTCTCCATGTGATATCACTGGAGGGCTAATAAGTTAAAAAAAAAAGGGGGAAATTGTGTGCTGAACCAATTGAGACTGCATAAAAAGTTGATTGACACCCCCCCCCCCCCTCTCGTTCCAAACAGGAAGTACACATGAACTCCAAGTACCCAACATTCCATTGACTTTCATAAAGAAATCAATGGCTTTTAGTCAATAATTCTTGCTCTGCAAACTTTTTAAAAAAAAATGTTTTTGCCATCTGAAATTTTTTTGTAACGTTTTTTTCTGTAGTGCAATTTGTTCAAGTTATAAACTAGCCAATCAGATGCCTCAATAAAACTGGGCAGTCTTAGGTTAAGTGCTCGCAACGTTTGATTCACAGATTTCGTGTAGCTCACTCATGTAGTAGGGGTGTGGCCTTCCAACGAGCTCACTCCTGATTGGTGAGAGTGGTTGCCATAGAAACAGGGACTCGCGGCGACTTGCAGTCACTGCTTACTGACAACCTTTAGGTCCAGCATGGCGGCGTTTGTGTCGATCCAGGTTTTTCATACAGTCAATAGCTGAAACAGAACAATTGTTCTGTTGTCCACTTCACCCTCCGACCACTAGTTGGCAGCAGAGCACACGGAGCCTCTTAGAGCAGCTCTACTCTGCACAAGACAACAGGAAGACCTCAGCTACAGGCAGCTTGTTCTGTTGTTATGAGACATGAACTACTTGGTTTTTACTTGAGATGGATACCAAACAGAAACTCTGTGCCATGTTGCTGCCAGAAGCATATAAAAATGCAGATTGCAGTGCTTTTTAGAGGCTCAGATAAGAACGAGTGAAGCACTGCAGCTGCACAGCAGCTAATAGGCTAATGCACTCAGCATCAGCTAGAATGCTATCCGCAAAGCAGGTCAAAGTTCTGCTGAACCTCCCAGCAATGGATTCTAGTTCAGCGACCAGATTGATCAGACTGATGTGTACAACGCTCTGGAACTTTTTGAGTAATTTTGCTCAATGGTCCCCTTGTGGCCACATAGGGTGTAATGTGAAGGGTCTTGATCAAGGACCCACACCGGATGAAGCTCATCGTGCCCCTATAAGAATCGAACCCTGATTTCCAATGTCTCAGTCCTGCACTTAACCAGCCAACCCATCCAGCCGTTACATTACCTCATGATGTGTCATGAAATCCAGATCCAGAAATAACTATTTTGCGATGATTCATTTGCTGTGGCACAAATGTGTCATTATCCTAAGTTTTCACCTATATGTCTACAGCCAACAGGACTGAAAAGTATGACATCATCGTCTGTGATCTGACTCAACCTCTGCTGTAACAAACACGTTTCGGTTGCACGTTAAAACCTGTCCGTCAAACCTATCGCTGCCTAAAACTGCCCCTTTAAGAAGTGCCGTGTGACAAAATGCGACACTATCAAACAAACCTGAGAGCCCATAAAGGCAAGAGGTTGAAGAAAGACATCTGACCGTCCGAGAAAGATTGAAGCGCGATGCTCAGTCTGGAGCGAAAAGAAAGTGGAGAAAGGGAGACACGGGGAGCAATATGTAAACGAGAAGAGATCAACTGTACAGTGGTGTCATTGCCCAAGGCTGAGAGCTGCAGATGTAACAAAGACGAGAGCCGCGATTGTCAAGAGGGATGCATAATGATAGCTTTGCATGCAGGGCACAAGGCAAACATCAAGGCCATGCAGGACTTAAAAGGCTATGGCAGAGAAAAAAATTGGAGCAGAGATGGCCCCAACGTGGCCCCCAGTGGCTCCCCTTGTGATGGCAGGTAAGTTGGAACAAAGCAAATTGGACGGGCACAATGAGCCACTGTTGGGGCTTGTATCTCTGTTTTGAAGGGTCTTCAAAAGTTGTTTTTTTAGCTCTTGGTTGTGTGATCTTCCAGCATACATATGGCGGTAAAGCCAGTGCACGACCGAGAGCCCAAGTCACGTTGCAGAGCGCGGTCTTTTTGTGAGATGCGCATGAATTCTACAACATGTTGAGACGCCAGTCTCCTGTGATCACTCCGATTTTCTTCATTTGCTGCCTCCGGAGGACATACAAAGGTGTGGATTTATCAACATCGCCAGCTTTCAGAGAAATCTTGCACACTTTCTTTTTAACGCTCATGTTCTAAGACCGGGTTGAACATTTTGCGCATATTGCATGGATGAAAAGTGGTCATACGTGAAAATATGTGAGGAAAAGTTGTGGTCTGTACATGAAATTTTCACAGATGTTTCGCGAATGAACCACGTCAAAACCATAGAAGTACGAAAATAACCCCCGCAAAGAATGTAGATCAACGAAGAACATGACCCGTCCATGATTATTGTGCGGTTTATCTGCAATTCTTTAGTGATTTATGCTTCAATTACTTCATTATAACATGATATGTGCGCCGTATGCACGATGTAAAAGTTATGTATCGGTCGTACATGCGTGAAAAGTCGGTTAGACATACGTGTAACGGTCGTGGAAAGCCACAAATTTGCCAACACATCTCGCAAAATTGGCGTAAGATTAAAGTCATGATTGCATATAAACTATGTTTAAACCAGTGACTTTACTATAGGTTTCATCTCCATAGCAACCATTTTATGTTTTGGTGGGCGGGGGATGAAGAAAAGATAGATGTAGGTTATAGAAGAATCAGCAAAAGTAATTTTTTGGACTGAGATTTTTTTGCTAACAACCACCACATTCCCCATGTGTTCATATCGTATGTTATATCATGTTTAAGATGGCACTTTTGCAAACTTACCAAGCAACCACAATTCAAAATCGACAACTAGCTTCCCATTGATGCTCGTGAAGTTTGGAGGCGGTACTTTGCAAGGTCAATGAAACTTCAAAGGTCAATGAAACCTCAAAGGTCAAAGGTCAATGAAACTTCAGTTGTCATTATACATTTTACGTTCTGACATATGTGTGAAATTTGACAAAAATCTCAAGAACAAATATTGTGGGCTTTTATTGTACGAAAATGTAAAAATCGCAGAATTTTGCAATTTGCCCCAAAATGGCCGCCAAGCCGTAGGTCCTGTGGCAATCCCATAATAATTTCAAAACTTCCTTTTGATAAACCCGACGTGTAATTTAGTTTTGCTTGTAAATTTTTAAAACCTTTTGGGTTTTTTTTTCAACCCCATACAAAATTTTGGTCCCATTCACTATTTTTGAAGGTTTTGCCCTATGTGATGTCATCGTTTTTTGTTTTTTTTTTGGGAGGGTGGTTCACAGGGTGGGGTCATTCACTATTTCAAAAATAGTTTTTTCTGAACCGGGTACTACTTGTGAGCAACATTTTTTGCCCTTCTTCAATTGGTCCTTGGTTGTAAGTTGTAAGGTTGTAAGTTTTGGGGGCAATCTTACTGTCTTTGGTCATCCCATAGTAATTTCAAAAGTTCCTTTGGATATCCTCGACGTGTGTGTTTAGCGGATTTTGAACCATTAAAAAAAACTTTAGTATAGATGTTTGCATCATTCATGGTTTTTGTAAGGACGTTTTGTGATGGCATCATTTTTTGTGCTCCATTGTCATTTCATTTTTTGCTCAAAGGGACAGTAAGAACGAAAAATTGCGAAAACCAGTTCTTAAAGAGATTTGGCAGTCTTGAAAGTCGTAAAACTCCCTAAAACTTGAAAAGCCTAAATTCCAATCATTTTTTTCCCATCATGCAAAAAAATGGCAACAGTTTTTTTGAGGAGAAAGTTTTCAAACCAGCATCTGCCTCCGTCAATACGGCGCCATTATTCAGATCCGACGGATCCGACGAATCGCCAACCAGACGAATTGCTCCACACCGGATTAATGTCTGTCGTTTGAGCCGAAGGAATCATTTTGACAGTAATCGTCCGCGTTTCCGACACCATGACTCTGAAATCGCTTTGATTTATATAAATATATAGGTTTTAATAACTTTGAAATTGCTTTATAATATTCCGGTTTTGTTAAATTACCAGTGTTTCTCCTTGCATAAATTAACAGAAAAAAATTAGAATATAAAGTGTGAATTGATATATTCTCAATTAAATGTTTTCTCTCTCTCTCTCTCCACACATTTGGCCAGGGAAATGTGTTTGCTTGCTTCCCAGACACTCTCTGTATCATAGACTTCAGAGCAATTAATGAAATTATGATGGAGGGCTTGAGTTAGCGCAGGCATGCGTGCAGCATCCGCCCCCCCTGAGTATTTCTGTCTTGATTTTTGTGTGTATTTTGGTAAAGAGTGCAACTTTTCACTTGGCGGGACTCCTCTTAATGACCGTTGGCTGCCAAATGTTTCTTTAGAAGCCATAAACATCCCTTTTTTTTATTTTTTTACAATTTCTTTTCCCCCCACAGTCCACTTCTTGAATATCCACAACAAAAATAACTGTCTTAACTTTCATCGGCGTCCAATCCAATTAGAGATACTTTGAGGAGTCCACTGTTCTGGCAGGGCAGCCGAAGGGCAAACGGCGGCTTTTTCAAACACTTCTAGAGCGATAAGAAATCATTTTTGTTAGAAAATATTTACCCATCATCAAAAGAGTTCTGTGGAAATATTGTTACGCATTTAAAGCAGTTTTTTGTAGCGAAACGTCGCATTAAAAACCCACTCCGATAAAAATGCAGCTTTTGGTATTTTTAAAAAGTTTTCTCATGATATATGACATATATAAAGAAAATTAAGCTCGAAATCGCATATTTAAGAATTTCTTTATTCCAGTCGTAAATCAGGCGCAGACAAAGAAAAAAAAAAAAGAAACCGGTCGTATTTGTGACAGAAAATACGACGACGTCCAAACTGGCATCGGGTTTAAAACTGTCCGACTGGATTGCTCCAATATTTTTGTTTTGCTAGCAGAGGAGCGTGCAAACAAAGAGCTCCCAGGAACAGGAAGAGGAACGAGTGGGCGTGGTCAACAGGTATTCGTGTTAGACTCCGATTAGCTCTATTTAAATAATGTAAAGCAAATAAAAAAAAACACGAGTCTATTTCCACTGGGAACTGTCAGGTTTAGGTAGAAATTCTATCGGACTTTTCATGCATGTACTACCGATGTATAACCTTTACACCACGTATACAGCGCACATATCTCGTACAAATTACAGAAGCAACGCACAAATCACTAATGAATGGCAGAGAAACTGCACAATAATCACCACGCACGGTTCATGTTCTATGAGATTTACCGGTTCATTGCGTGGGTCATTCATACTTTTTGTGTGATTTTGACATCGTATATCTGTAATGCATCTGTGACAATTTCACGTCAAGACCTATATTCATGTATGACCACTTTTCATCCGTGTACATATGTGCAAAATATACGTAGTGCCTGTGGGACACGACCTGTAGGACCATTGCTGTCAAAATAGGATTTTAGTTTAGAAGGAGTACTTTGATCAAACTCCCATGGAGAATTTAACATAGTCCTCATGTAGGATGCAAAGAGGGGCTGGAATTGTCCTACATTGGTTTCAGGTATGAACAAAATCAAAACACGTTTCTTTTCCTCCAAAATAAAGTCACTTTGACGACCTCATTGTCTCTGCATTCAAACTTCAACGGCCATAAGTTCCGTTCAGAAACTAAGTGCACTTCGGCTAACTGGGTTCATTATCTACCATCATCGTCTTAACAGCCTCCTTGACGTTGGATCATTCTGAGTTTGGGTGTCAACGTCCAGATCAGGAACAGACCCCCCCCCCCACCCCCTCTAAGCCTTGGGCCAATTTCGGCTGGAGAGTCTTAATTGCTCGGAGCGTTAGCTTCTGGCTGTCTGGATGCCCAGAGTGGTTTTGCATCTTTGACACATTGCTACTCAAGTCAGGCGGCCTTAATAAATGCACTTGGAAGATGTTCAGATTGGACTGGGAGCCAGCTCTGGCAGTGGCGCCAGAGCTGGCGCCATTCGCCCGTCTTCTGCTGAGTGAAAGGACAGATGAACCTTTGTTGGTACGCTCCAACACCTAACGTTTGTATTCCCAATGCTGCATTGACATTTTTGACTCATTTTCTATCCCTAATGCTTTTCACTTGCACACATACATGAAAAACTACGATACATGTTTGTAATATAGAGGTTCCAGATTGCCTTCTTAGGTTAGCATTTGTTTAAAAGAGGTTTATTCCTATTGTTACTTAAGTTTAGGTTGGGGACGTCAGCAGATTCAAAGCAGATTTTATGCATCAAACCTTTCAGGAAACGAGCCTAAGTATGAAATGAGCGATGAAACCAACAAGAGTATGTATCAACGAAGTGATAGACAAAGATTTATCTACTTTTAAGACTTTAAATTGCATCAGACAATTATTTTTGAATTTAAAAGATACATTTCAATGAGTATGTAAGATTACAACCTGATTTCCTGCAACAACTTGTTGACTTGTTGACATAGTTGTGTGTCAAAGGTGTGAAGTCGTGCATGTACCGTGACTTACCATTGGTAAGTGATGCTTTATGAGTTACCTTTACTTGCTTTACTATTGTCTGGTTTATCGGGATCGATGTATTGAGCACCCCTAATTAAGACTTGAGACTTTTCTTGATTTTTTGCATCATACTAAATTTATGTGACATATATGTGGTTAACATATTTGAGCCAAGCTTGAAAAGTGCAAACAAATAAAACTGTTGAGGTGTGTGTGTCGTTTTTTTAAGGCTTTTTAAAAAATTTGAATGTATCAAATAGATTAAGAATAGTCTACAGCCAATCAGGATGCAGAACAGAATGTGCTTTAGAAAAAAACAGTGTTGTGCTACCTGGCCCCACAACTCTATGTTATGGCAAGGAGTGTCTAAAATGGCAGCTTTTCTGTTGGTCTATCTGCATAGTAACCACTTTATGTTTTGGTCGCCTGAGGGTGATGGGCAGATATAAGTCATTTTTAGAAAAATCGAGAAAAGTACATTTTTGGATTTCGTTAGCAACAGGGCTTTTTTGTTAACCACAGCCCTATGTCTTGTATTTTCATATCATATGGAACATAATTTAGTTCAGCTTTGTTTTAAATATTTCTGTTTGAACACCAGGAAAATGCCACTTTTGCAAACGCTGTTCAAAATCTGCAAACTTTATTGTCAAATATATTTTTTCCAATTTGCAATCCAGGACATTAGCAGTACATTAAGTACAATAAAACTTGGAAAATTGTAAAAAAAAAAAAAAAAATCGCTAAAAAAAGCAAGAAAACTAAAAGGCTAACTGCGATATAGTGCGGGAGCGCCATAGTAAAGCTAATTAATACAAATCCTATGTTTGACACCCAGAGTTTGGTCGTTCAACACATTAATGTACCTAGCATGGAGTAAAAAAAAATCATCATTGGTTCACAATCAAATAGCAATTTTATTACATTTACCCTAAAGCGAAATACCCACCGCCCTCGGAAACGCACAGACGTTGCCAACAAAAAGTCAATGTTAAAATCTTTGTAAACGGTTTACACATTTTTGTGCATTTCAAGCTTCTGCATTCAAAACTGTTTCATCAACGCATTGTTAAGCGAGTTTTTTATGACCATTTTTTGGGTTCTACGTACAAAGTGGGATATTAAACCCACATTACCAACAAAACCAGGTCGAACTTTGACCAATCGGGGCTTTGGATTGAATGAATGACGCAGAAGTACAGCAGGTGCAGCTACTAGAGCAGACAGTGAGACTCACCAAACTCGGAGCTTAGCATGTTTATCTAGTGAACCGAGACACGTCGATGAATCTGACAACGTCCATTTTTCAAATAAGACAAACCGGCTCATCTGTATGCGCCATTGGGCGGACGCCACCAACAAACAGAACCGTTTTTGTCCCAGGATTTGCATCACTTTGACATTTCGCATCAAGCTTTACTTAACTGCAGGTGAAAGACAAGCACTCGTAAAAAGTAGAAATAGCTTTTAGCACCCTCTTGAACGCGCCTCGAATGTCCGGCGTGAACGTGGCACCATATTTGTACTTCCTGTGATGTTGCCAGTTCAGTTGATTTAAAAAAAAAGTATGTAATTAAACTGAAGGAATTTCATGAATTATACACCAAATGTCTTCCCTTTGAACATCTTAAAAAGATGTAACGTGATCCCCTGAGCTTCTTCCTGACTCATTTTCGTCGTGATCCTCCACTCCTTCCACAGCCGAGCAAATGTTTGGGAAGGTGACTGCTTCCGTCTGAGAAGAGGCCGCCCCGCAGCCAGCAGGACCTTAAGACTGCAGACAAAACGCCGTAATGAGCGGCCTCGGAGTCGCAGGGAGAAGTCGGCTGCTCAGCCGGGGTTTTCTTTGCGCTCATGTGGGACCGGTCGGCTGATGAAAGCGAGCTGCCGCCGCCTTGCTCGCGCCCCCGGTTTGTGACAGGACTCCTTGAAAGCGGGAGCCCTTGTTTATCAATTTATTCTACCATCACAAAAGATGAGAGGACGTGCACTGCAGAGGAGCGGTTTGTTTTATCTGACTTCAAAAAGCTCTCAACCCACCCCACTTTCTTCTTTTTTTTCTCTCCCATCATGCTCTTCTTCTTCTTCTTCTCTGTTTCAAGTGTGAAGTAAAGGTTTGCGTAAACATATGCAGAGCTTCGTTCTCCTTGAATGTCGAGAACAAGTCCTCACGTCTGATTCTTTATCCTGTCGTCTCGCCTTTCTTTCCCTCCCTTTTGAACGGAACCGCCCCCACCTCCACCACCAACACTGCCGCCGCCACCCCGGGGGTGTGTGTACACACCGAATAAGCCGGTTTTTGACAAAGCAAGGTGGAAAGTGACGCGTGTAACAAGCTGTTCTCCTTCTCTCTGCTTTCTCTTTTTTTCCTCTTTAAGAGGCCTCTCCGCCTTGACGGGGACAGCTCCCTGCCCATTTGATGTCGGCTTGACGGTCAAGGATAATGGTGCGTCGTGGGACTGTTGTCATCCCTGTCAATAGGATGGCCGAGGGGGAGGAACAAGCTCCTGTGAAGCCACCTTTTTTTTCATTTTTTATGCAGCGCAGTCCTAAGGTTGCCTGTCCTCGCGGTGGCGTCATCTGCAAACGTGATTACTTTTGACAGACTCCAATAAACGACTTATCTTTACACTCACGCCTTCTCAATGTCAAACAAAGCCTTGAAAACTACTGATCTTTTCTTGTTCCTAACAAGGATGCCTCTTTCTCTTTGATGTAATTAAGCTCCTGAGGCTCCATCCGGGCGTCAGAGCTAATTTTTTTTTCCCCTCCTGCATCGCAGGGAGCTATCAGAAGACTTTAGATGTCAGGAGCTCTTTCAAGCTTCACAGCACCGCGTCTTTCCCTTGGTTTCCCGGACTTGACTGCCCTCTACATCTGTCTAATAGTGTTTTTTATACTGTCCGGACACCAGAATCTCCCCAGGTGTCCATTTGTGCTTGGAAAAATTGCCCACCTGTAATCTACGAGCTCTAGAGATGTCCCTAATGGTGTGTCAAAAATGCTGGCGCTGACTATTATTGGCAATTTGTATATATGGCTCGGTGGTCACATGGAGGCAAGTGGTCTTTGGGGTCTAAGGGTTGGTTTTTGGAGCATCCCTCCGTTCATGAAGGGCTGACCTGGTTTCATTGTCATATAACAAGTGGGTTAAAAAAATGGGGGGCTTAAACAAGAGCCTGACAGGCATTCAGCCCATTCAGACAACGTTAATCTAGAACCTCTAGGTGGCGCCGCTTGAGCTCAGAAAACAAATGGCTTTTAGAGGCTAGTGCCCATCAGAAACATGTTACTTGTAAGCATCTATCTGCTAACAGTTAGCTAATTTAGCTAATGGTCCCAAATACATGTAAAATCCCCTGCAATCAATAGCTGCAGCAGTTTCACGCTAGTTATTAAGCGTGTATTTGTTTTTTTGTTTTTACTTTTCTACTTGTTCATATTGTTTTAAGCAAAAGACCATCTATTATTATTATTTTAAAATAATAATAAAAATAATGAGACAAATTAAGTTTTTGCAGGCTAATGTCCAGTAGAAACACAATTGAGGTAGTGATGATGCTTGGTTATAGCCACAAGTATGTTAGCTATTAGCCCATGTCTGCTCAAGTGTTGGGAGAAATGCCACATGCTAGTTGCTAGCCTTTTAAAGCTAATTTCCCCTGCATCAAAATTTGTGTAATATAGTATGTCCCTCAGTTTTTCAAGCAAAATGAGATTTTTGAAGGTTTACTAAAAAGGAAAAACATATTCCAAAGTTTTTTTTAAGAATTCTACTTCAATTTTTTTTATTTCTTAGCAAACATTGAGTAAAAATTAAAAAATAATACAACTTATTTTTTTTTTTAAATAATCAAAAATTAAGATGTATTTTGCTTTTTTCTACAACAAAGACTGATGTTTTTTGTCCACTTTTTCAAATTGCTTTACGCAAAACACCACAACTAATTATGAATTGGTGCAAACGATCCAAAAAAGACAATTTTTTTTTCACATTGCTAAGTCTCCCACCAATAGTCAGCTAACGTTAATGTTAAATGTTGAAGTGATGCAAAACGCATATCAATCGCTAGCAGTGGTAGGTTAAATATTGAACTATATCAATCTACCTCTTTGTGGAAGTAAATATGCTAAACATGTTAGCTTTTAAATCATGTTTACTCTTTCACTTGTTTTAAAATCTAGCTATATAGCTAGCAGAGAAAGTTGCATAATTGCTAGCCTAATTCTTCCGCACCAAATTGATTTTGACAGATTAACAGAGGGGAAAACAATTTCTTAGCAAAATATGGGAACACGTTTAACAATTATTTAACGCAATACAATATGTTGAAAGATTTTGCTTTGCTTACTTCACAAAAAAAAAAAAAACACCAACTGTACTTGTTAGTTTTTAAAAGCTAATACCTAGCAAAAACATGCTACTTAGTAAAGCTAAAAGTAAGCTGATGGAAAATAGCTAGCAATAGCTAGCTACTGTTTACTAACATTAGAAATTTTGCATCTTTATATCTTGATAGCCGAAAAAGTGGCTATATATACAGTAACTATATACAGTACACACTTTACAGTACAAAGTATTTGTTACAGGCCTATACTCAGGGAAAACCTCTTGTCCGCATCTCCCTGCTAACAACTAGCTAATGTTGTTGTGAAACCTAACCCTAAGTTTTTCGCCCTAACCCTAACTTTAACCCACTCAGCCCATGCTGATAGCTATACTCTACAACCTCTAGGTAACGCTGCTTGAGCTCAGGAAAAAAACCTAGTCCCTGTTAAAGAGGGGGGGGAAACTGCGATGGGAAAGGGGAGGGCAGGAATGGTGGCACATTAGGCCGACAGTTTAACTCGATCGCTGAAACAATAAGCCCTATTTATCGCCCATTTGCAAGCGGGCTTTGACGCGGCAGCGAAACAGAGGGGGCTTTCATCTCTCTGACATATTAAACTGTCACAGTTCTTAACTTTAAATTAAGGTGACATGCCGCTGACTTCTTGGGGGGGGGGGGGGGGTCTGACCTGCTAATAGAAGTGTGACGTGACACGTTTGCTTTAACTAAAACCTCCGCCGTCAGATTATGCATGTGACATCTTCAACTTTTAAGTTGGAAACAAATGAGGACAAAAGGAGTAGAAAATAAGAATAAAAAGAGGTTTACAGAGCGTTAAGGTGCAGCAGTTGCTAAAAATAATAAAGCATTTGAATCTGTATAAATATGTAGATTTCTCTGAGTTTCCGTGTCTTTGTTCTTCCTTGTCTCGCGCTCCCAAGAGTCTTTTTTTTTTTTCCTCGGCACCCCTGCAGAGGCGGAGTAATTAGGCCCGCAGCCACAAGGCCTTAACCTTGGATTAGCTGTTGAAAGATGCTGCCATTGTGCTTCAGTGCCACACAAAAATGACTTGCGCGGAAGAATACCCGTCACTTAAAGTCGTTTTGTAGAGACGAATCCCGTTCTGGCACTTGAAAAGGCATAAAGAAAAAAAAAACGCCTGTTATTTCCATTTACTGAAGCGGCTGTGACATGGAGGTTGTCGTATCTGACTGGTGTAGCACTTCTAAGGGAGGATGCGTAATGAGTTGGGAACTGTGGGGCTCAGTCTTGAAGGGATTACCGGTAGAGACGGTCACTTCTAGCATTTCTTGTAGAAGGCTTTTGCTGCAATCACACCGGACGCGACTGGCGCATCAAATTTGTGTCGGACGCCTCTTCAAAACCGTGCCTGAAGCCCCAGATCATGGGGTGAGTGGGAGGAGCTACCGCCAACATTATACTGGACTCCTTCCTCTTTTGCCACATGACGGAAAACATGGATGATGTTGAGCGAGTAGCTTGGGTTCATTTTTGCAAGAGCTCCACTGAGGTCCCGGGAAGCACGTTGCCTGGTTTGGTTTCACCAGATAGTTTGCAGTAGGAGCTATGCCAGCACGATGACCGCTTTCAATGCCTATTCCGTGTTTCTGTGACCCAGTTTGAAGACTTGCTTTCCCAAATTAGTCCGACAGGGGGAAAAAATAAAAATTACAATCAAACAAGAGGATTTTTTAATCTCACTCGCCTCCAGGCGGCTGGCTGGCAGATGGAGAGACCCCGCGGGGGCCGGTATGGCAGGTGCAATCACTCCAAATCCATGGGCTCTGTGACAGGGTGGTGACATGTCCAGAGTGTATTTCCCACTTTGACCAAAAGTAGCCTGGCCAGTCTAGGTTAAGAAAATGGATCAGGACGAGAGTCGCATCAATCGGCCATGTTGAGTTTGTCGTCTACCCACTGATTGAGTCACTGAAAACGTCACGTGCCTAAAGCTGAGTCCCTGATTGGTAGACCTATCAAAGTTCAAATGTTTGAACTCTCGACATGCCCGTCTGACACCCAAATCCCGCTGTGAAGCTCAGAAAATGCGCTGCTGCCGGACTAATACGCCCTGATGGCACAGCAGGACCTCAGATTGCATCCGTACGTTTACTTAACATTAAAACTTTACGCCCCTGATGCACAAACAGCTCCAGTCTGCACCTGTACAGAGGGTTGAACCCTTCGCGCTTTGGGGTTTTCCTGGCCTGTGGAGGGTCGAACAGACAAGTGGCTGCATCTTCGTGTGAGGCTCATACGTCCACCTTCAAGGGAGCATCATGAAAAAGAAACGTACGATTGTTGTGCGTGTAGTAAGTTTATTGTACAAATTTTGCAAGTTACACACCCTTATGATGGATGGGTGATAATGTTGTACGATGGCCTTACGCCACACTCTAGTCATTGATAAGGTGCGTGTTTTGACCTGTTTCGGACCACATGCAAATTCTACGTTTCCTGGGTTTTCATGCAATATATCATACTCCGTTCACACGGGTTCAAGCAACTACTTCCAAGGAAACGTCTATGTTAGCATGCTTATATACATGTTTTGGGCTTCCACTTTCAAAATTCTTGCAATCATATGTCAGCAGGTTTCTACTACTGTTTTGGGGCTCTAAGTACAAAAACCTGAAGCCATTGATAGCGAGATAATAGTTAAAATAGGTTGAAACAACTAAAGTGAAAATGAATGCGGCCCTAGGGCTGAGCCTTGTGGAACACCAATGTCATTTAAGCCAAGACTGACACCACGTGTGTATGTTTATCGGAAAGGATGATAGAATTCTGTGCATTTGATGTCCACATAAGTGCGTTAACTGGACCATTTGCACAATCAACAAAAATCTGATGATTTTGCGGATAAAAATAGATAAGATCTTGATCCACCAAAACAGAGAGGAGACAATTTGTTGTTCCTTTGAAAAGCAATTTTGTTTGAAAAGTTTGAAAAATATAGAGTGCCAAGAATTGAGCCTTGTGGTACACCAAGTGGGACCTTAAGCCAAGAATGACACCACTTGGGAATGCAACAGTTCATTCCAACAACGGTCGATGACAATAATCAAGTTTAGGGCTTTTTGATGTAGGTGAGTTGAGAAGATCAAAACAAAACTAAGAAGTGCTGTAAGAAAGTGACAAACGGCTAAAAGGGGCTTTTCTGCTGAACCTAGCATGATTCTATAAAAGTAAAAATATAGTAATACCATGAAAACACTTTTCTCTGTGGCTTTTAATTTTTTTTGTCCTGGAGCTTTAGAGGTCTGATAAGATGCCCTATGCTGAGTCAACAATCTGTTTCCAATTAAGCCAAGGAGGCCTGGGACGACATGGGCTGTTGCCCCGCTCAGATTTTTACACAAAGCTTCCTCTTTTTTCGCTACTGGGGCTGGACTGGGTTTAATTTTTTTTTTTCGTACTACCAAATGTATTTTGTGCGCGAACAAGAATCCACCTCCCGGATTTGTGAAATTGCAGAGACAATCAGAAGAAAACCCCTCACAGCTCAGTTTACGTCAAAATGTCAGAGTTTGGAGCTTTCCATTGACCTAAATAAACAGGAAACGCCCAGAAATACCAGGATGACAGAAATCAGTGAAGATAATCGGCACTCAGCAACAATGGAGACTTTTTCCAATGCAGAATTTAATACATAAACAGTGCAAAAAAAGTACTTTCGAAATCTGTTTTGACAGAGTTGTGCAAAACACAAAAGCTGTGTGTGAGCTCAAACGTTAGCCGCGTACACGGCTGAGGTGAGGAAGAGCTGGGAGATGGTATTTTTGTTGATCGTTATTGGTCAGAAAACGGTCAGAAAGTTTTGATTTTGAATGATCAGTGGCCAAAAAAGCAATTTTAATTTTTGACAAATCAAAAACATACTGGAAACTTTGTTTTATTTTAGCTTGAGTTGCTAAAGGCCATGTTTGTGTCCTTGCAAAAATCGGGCACAATTGCGTAAGATTGAAGTAATCATTCAGTATAAACTACGTAAAATCTGCGTACTTTCTTAACCGACCAAAAATTATGAACAAAACCGAATTTACGTAAAAACCAGTTGACAGACATCTACGTTTATCGAAAGATAAATACTCCCGCACTAAAGTTTATGCAGATCTTTATAAGTAACAGTTTTTTGAAACAGATGGGAAAATACATACGTAAAGGTTTAAAGAAAAGATTCCCATTGAAATGTATTATATTTATTAAATGCATTGGGAATAAGTTTAAAAACTGAAAAAAGCAATACAATTCATGTGTTAAAAAAGCCAAATGGAAAAAAAAAGATTGCTTTAAAGAAAACATCACAACTAATTTATGACATGAATATCATTCTAAAAATGACACAGACTATGTCTGAATTCCTTCACAACTCTTTATATAGAGCACTATATACTGCGTTCTTCATTTTCGAATGCTGTCTGAATCAGTTCCAAAATCGAGTGCCCTGGAAATTTACCAGAAGTCTCCGCGACAAACCAGTCAGCATCGACGCTCACTAGATTGGTGAATATAGACCACAATGCATTGCGTCTGAAGATTTTGTGCCAGAAATATGCATTTAAATGTATTTTTTCAATAAAAGATCAACGCTTTTATCTTCAGAACACAGTGGATTCATAACTGGTCGTCGCAAAATGCTCATATCAACGAGATTTTAACTTTGTGACATCGATGACGTCATCTTCGCCGTTAAAAAAAAAAGTAGTGAGCATGGTGTTCAAATTGCTTTTAAACAATAAGACACTACAGAGTTCTTCACTATATAGATTTTTAGTAGTTAGGGGTCAGGGTGGGAATTCGGACAGAGACAAAGTTTTCCAACTTTTCTTTTTGCTAGCCCAGCGTTAGCATCTAATGGCTAGCTAATGTCGTTGCCAAATGACAAGCAATTGCTAGCTGTGGTAGGCTAATTTGTTTGGAACAATTTTACATTTTTGTTGTTTATAATTTAGTATGATGACATTAGAAATCTGTATTTTCGGCTCATGGCATGACAAACATTGTGGTTTCAACTTTATTTAACTTTAGCTTCTTAAATGTTTGAAAAAACATCGGTTAGCTAGACACTGTTTTAAAAACAAAACAATTTTTTTGTACTTCACAATTTACCTTGTTTTATTAAAATTCTTTTTGACATTTTTACATATTATTAAAGCAATTTAATCTCCCTTCCCTTTAAAGCTGCATGTGACAAATGTATAAAATATCTTTCAAAATGGTGGCTAATCCTTTTTTCTATTTTTTTGTCTGACTGGTCTATGTAATCTTTTAGAAGAATCTGCAAAATTTCTCCACACCTAACATGTGTCTGTCGAATGTTATTTTGTTTCGTTCAGCCTGGGCCAGTGATTCCGGTTGATCGTTTTCCAGAATTGTTCAAAAAATTCTGATAAATAGTGTGGGAGCAACAGTTGAACGCCACAAATTTAAGACTTCCAATTCCAACATTTTCCCCAAGTAGCTTTTCCAGTGATGCTCGAGGAGTTAGGAGGTAAATGATCGAAATAATTAGGAGGAGTTTAACCCTTATATTGTGTTTGGGTCAAAATGGACCCGTTTTGGTCTTTTTTGACCCGAACACTATATAAGGATTAAACCTATTGGTAGGACGAAAGGAGATTTTTTTTATATATTTAGCTTGCCACATTTTCCTGAGGTCAAAGGTCAACCAAACTTTGGTTGTGGTTGTAGACTTAGCCAAGCGGCGTGTGGGTAAAGTTTAGCGAAGATTGCTCAAACAATATTGCTATAAACATGGGAACTTTTACATTTTGCCACAAAAAAACCCGTAGCTCCTGTGACCATCCAAAAATACTTTAAATACTTTCTTTGAATATCATCCAACACGTTTGTTCAATTTCTTTTGTTAATTCTTTTCTTAAATTTGACCCCACTGAGTTTTTTTAAATGGTTACTTCTGATGTGATGTCATAATTTTTCACAATCAGATTTTTAGTCTAAATTGATCATTTAAATAATCCGCAAATTGTTGCGTTATCGTGAAATAAAACTATTATTTTGATTGTTTTGTTGAAGGAAACAAACTACTCTGAATTGTCGGGTTTGTTGTTAAAATCTTTGACTCACCCCAAAACAAATATAGGTTTGTAAAACACGAGGTCACACCGGATTGAACCAATAAAAACCTCAGCGGACTCATAGTTAATTAGAAAGTCAGGGATGGTCAAGAAAAAACAACAACACACTAAATCTGTTAATTCCTGGATTATTATTTAAAATATTCCAAAATGCTAATAAGGGAATTGCAACTAACAAAGGGATAATAAAGACAGTCATCCAATTACCGGTGCCCCCTCCCCCTTGTAACTACAGGGACTGGCCAAACCTGGAGCTTCTCCTTAAAACATTTTTTTTTTAGTTTTTTTTTTAAGTGAAGACTCAGCAACATGGCGCGCATCGACGAAAACCCTCCCGGTCTGTCTGTCTCACAAAAATGTTAATTAGGGTCCAGATATTCACACTCTTAATTAGCCCGGGCTGGGGTTGGTTCATTTTGATTGAGATGGGAGAAGTGGAGGGGGGGGGCAAAAAAGAGGAAAGAAGAGGGTTTTCGTTTTCAGTGGCAAATTTAAATATGGCCTAAGGGTGATGAGGAGGATGAGGAGGTATTGTGCACTTCTGTTCTCAAATGAACTCTACCCCCCTCTTTTTTTTTCTTTACCCACGGCGGTTAAAGAAATCCAGCACGGCCGAGATTTGGATGTCATTTAAAAAGGGAGTGTTCTGTTCAGCACATGAAGTGCTAATTTAAGTAGATTAAAAATGATCCCGGACAAGCCCCCGGACCATTATGTGGCTCAAAGGTGAGGTGTATGAAGGGGTGGGGGAGGGGAGTTGACACGAATAACAATATTTTAGAGCAGGGGTCCCTAAATCCAGGTCTCGAGGGCCTGTGTCCAACATGTTTTCCAACCAACCTGCTATTGAAGCTCCTTATTGGCTGAACACACCTGATCCAGGTGATCAGCAGTAAATAAGGCAGGATTTCTGGAAAAGTAGCAGGACACCGGCCCCCGAGGCCTGAATTTGGGGATCCCTATTTTAGAATATCACATTTATATCAGTTAGTAGAGATTTATACCAGTAGCTTCAATGGTTGAGGAAACCGATAGTTTTTCTAAAAGTTCAGACTATTTAATTTTAATATATAAATACAATGCATTTTACGTGTGGTGGCCAAGATGGAACGATGGCGGCTCTTGGGGTGCCATACTTTCTTCAGTGCCCAAGGGAGTTTGTCTGTGTACCTAGTGAGGGCAGTCCCACCCCCACCCCATAGTCCCCCACACAAATACAATGGTCCAAATAAAGTATGGGGGGTCTAGATGAGGCTTTATAAGACTTGGTACCGCCACCCCCAAGTACTCAACACAAACAGATCCCTGTTTACAGGGGTGGAGCTAGGATATTTTATGTGGGTGGGCCATGACCCAGTGTACAAAATAATGTAATTTCGACAGAATCTGAAGTGAAAAAAACAGTTTTGTGCTAATATGCAATTTATACAATCAATCTGACGCAATCAGAATCTGTAGGAATTAACTGAACGTTAAATGCGTAAACGCTTAAAGGGTTAGGTAGTTCAAAGAGCGTGGGTTTTATTGCTATCGCCAGTGACAGCTCTGGTGTTAAGGTGTTCAACAAAGTTGGTCAATGAACTTGGAATTTAATTGACATTAATTAGCATTTTATGTTCTTAATGGGACATTTTCCAAGACACACTCTTTTTTTGGCTACCACGAAAAGTAACTAAAAATGGCTACTTTACTGACAAATGATATTTAGTTTAGTTTGGCTGAGTTCATTTCTGTGCAAAATGATGAAAACTTATGAATTACCTTTTTTGGTGAGACGTGACGGGACCTCCAAGGTGAGCGTCTTGAAGACATCGAATCAATCGGATTTCTGGCCCAAGTTCCTCACCCTATCTCTTAGGGAGCGGCCACACTACCTGCTAAGGAAGCACAGTTTGGTTGATTGTGTCCTGGACGTCGTTCCTTCAGTCATGACTAGAGATCACGACCACAGATGAGAGTTGTAACGAAGATCTACTGGTAAATTTAAAGCTTCACTTGCTGGCTTTGCCCCCCGGTAAAAAATATCTCAGATCTTCCCACACTTAATGAACAAGACCGTAGGATACATGTCCTCCTCTACCTCGGTAGGGGCTCTCCAACCATCTACAGTCGATTTTGGTCACTGGTCAATGAAAGTCTATAACAAATTGTTTGAGATATTTTTGAATTCCTATCTTCTTCGAATATGAACGTCATTTGATGTCTCCACATCGGCGGACATTGTTGAAGAAAGTCTTGCTACAGCCAATTTTACATGCATGACAAAATTGGTCTACCTGAAGGTCCACCTTGGAGCCCACCATTCACCGGTAACTCGTCATCTCCCTCGTTTGTTGCCTTATCCCATTCAGTTCAGCCCTGATACTGAAGAAAGACGCTGCACTGTATATGTTTTGTCTAGCCAACATTGGCATGCCACGCCCTAAAGTGCAGTTTTGAACACGTGTTTGGAATATAGTGATCACACTGGACTGTTGCTACCAGATATTGGCATATATTCATCTTCTACAGTTGGAAGAGTCTTGGTGTGAAAGGTTTAATTTTCTGATATTTTGTGTCATGTAATTCGAGTTTACAAACGGTTGGTATTTCTATGAACTAAAGGTGACATTCGTCAGTACAAAACCCAAGTCAATATTGAACCAGGTTTAACTTTTAACCCACGTTAAGTGGAGGCACTTTTTGTATGCACAGCCTGAAAACTGTCACCAAACGTTTTAAACGCGGAAGTCTTTTCCTCCACCCTTTCATACACCTCACCTTTGAGCCAGACATAGGGGTCTGGGGGCTTGTCCAGGATCATTTATAATTGACTTCAGCCTGTAAATATGTAGAGTTTAGGTAGTTGCTTGAACACGTGGTGTAAACGTAGCTTAAAGTTTTTAAAACTTGAAGGACGAGTTGCGAACTTTAGCAAGCGCTAACCTTTCACTAGCTGTCCCTGTGAGATGGTTAGCTACTAAAAGCAGTGTAGGACCATTCACACATTTTTTTAGTTTTAACGTGAGTTAAACTTGTATCATATCAAACACTAGAAAAAGACACACTCTTGAACGTATCCTAACTTTTCAACCATCTATGCTATCGAGGTAAATCCGCTGATTCTTATCGGGGCACAGCAGCTTTTCTCCACGTCAGTATTAGCTAATTTGTTGCACAAACACCTCAAAAATGTAAAGTGTTGCACATTAACGCAAGAATACTTTTCTCTGCTTTAGAATACCCCTTGTGCTATCCTATGGGGTCCAGATGACCCGATCCTTTCATTGACGTGTTCTCCCTACCATGACAAAGGTGGATAAAGGTGAAAAGGATTTCATGGACACCAGTAAAGATCACACACCATTGAAGAAAAATGGTTAGGCGCACTGTCTAGTGGGTCTAGATGACCCGACTCCCAATTTTAAAGTATCTAGGAAAGCACAAGGTTTACACTGGAGTTCCGATAATTGTGGAATTGGTTGAAGAGTTACTGTAGATATCGTTCTGGTGTTAAAGGATGAATGGTAGAACAATGGCAAAATACTAGATACTTGCCATTGGCACACATACTAAACACATCCAAGTATCTAGATACTAGATACTAGGATTTGTGTAGATAAAGTATCTAGACATGCTTTTGTTGTCCGGTGATGGTCCCGCATGAAAAAAAAGAAAAATATTGGACGATAGTGATGGTGTCTTGGGGCGCCCAATACCCCAAAGCTCTGGCATTACATATGTCTTGCTTGTTTTTATAACAAAACACAAATATTGCATCTCCAAAGCCCCTTGCATGAGTTACTCTACGAAATATGTGTTTAAACATGTATGTTTTTGACCTACGAACAACCCCCCCCCCAAAAAAAAATAAAACACCTGCAGTCACGCTCATCTGCATTTCTACAAGCCGAATTTGAACTCTCCACTACTTACTTTAACAAACCACAGCACGGCGTGGATGACGTTCCCGACCCTGTGGCACACATCCTCCACCACTCACTTAGAATTTTTTTGGTGGGGAGGCATTTTGACATTGGTCCAAAACCCAATACCTTGACTTTGGAAGTATGTACCACACACACACAGACACACACACACCAACTCAGGCCTTTTACCTACAGCTGACTGGAGCACCAGCTGGTGGCGAGCAGCCAAGACTGCAAGGCATGCGCTTGTACTTGTGGGCTAACTGCACCGCTGAGCAGCTTGGGGATTTACTCTGCATTATAGAAATGGACTGCAGTATAGATTATTAACAGGACAAGTGAGTGGGTGAATAAGCAAGCGGGCGGCCTTTTTCAACAGTCTGAGTTTTTCCTTTTTTTTTTGCTCCCTCTGTGTTGAATCCATTTAGGGTTGTTTTCCCAGACTTTTTATAACTTATTTTTTCAGAGTTCATGTAATTTACAAACAGAAACCTCAAAAACACTTGTAGAACCCAAAGTACCACCAATTTAGAAAAAAAGGTCCTTTGTCAATTCAAGCGAAATTCATTGAAATATGCTGTTTTTGTTGCATTAATGTGGGATTGGATTCCACTATGATTCTGTTCATACTTCAATGTTTTTTTTTTCAGGATTATTTCAAGAGGATTTCAAGATGTCCGCTGTATTTCAAGATCAATAAATCTACTCTCCATATTCATTAATACAATTTTGGAGCACAGTTGCTACTAAAATTGAGAACAGTTACCATAAGGTGCAAATTTCAAAATAACTATTTACGAGTAAAGAAACCATATGGTGGGGTCGCTATGGACCTAGCATCTCTTGTTTACAGTATATTGAAATATGACTCATCAACAAAGCAATTGCTTACACTCATCTTACAATTTGTACAAATGCCTTCAAGTGACAGAATTGTTCACTCCTTTTTCAGGCTTTGAATCCTACAAATGTTAAGAAAAACGGAGTAAATTCAATCTTAATGTAGGATGCATGGCTTGTACTAAATAAATACAAAAAATCCTGTATTTGATCTGGCTTTGAAAAGCTAAAAGACTGGTTGCTATGTAAAATTGGGATGTTTACTTTCACATAGAAACATCAAATTCGCTCCACATATTTATTAGTACAATGCATGAAGAAAACTAAATGGTTGCTATGGGCCACCACTTTCATAGAGGGTCCTAGTTTTAACCAAAATGTGACATTTCATTCTTTCTTATAATTTGTACAAAATAAACATTAGACTTGAGAGAGACAGAACAGTCCAGTCTTTTACTGGCTTAAAAAAGGCAACGTTTTTCAAAATCAGAATAAATCAAATGCTGCTTTTGCAGATGCTGTTTTAATAGAAATGTTACATCTCAGTCGCATTTTGTAAAAAATAAACACTACAACTGAGAGTCAAAAGTACAGTCCAGTCTTCTTTCTGGCCTAAAAATACAATTCAATTAATGTGTATATTCACTTTTATTTGTTTAGCCCAAATTCACAAAAACAGTCGTCTCAATGGGCTTTGTACCAGTAATTATAAATTAAAAACAAGCCAAGTTTTCCAAAATTAGAATAAAAATTAAATCTTTATCTAGGATGCCTACATTATGTTAATTTTATACAAAAGAAATTGACTTTTAATGTGCCTTTGATAAGCTAAAAGACTGGTTGCTATGTAAAAAATGGGATATTTACTTTTACATAGACAGGTAAAATTCGCTCCACATATTTATTAGTAGAAATTACAAAGAAAACTAAATAGTTGCTATGGTCCACAACCCTCATAGTGGATGCTAGTTTTAATCAAAATGTGAGATCTCAATATTTCCTAACATGAGTACTAAACACATTTTAAAAGTGACAGAACAACCCACTCTTTTTCTTGCTTAAAAACGTAGAAATGTTTCCAAAAACTGAATAAATTCAATCTAAATCTAGACTAAATTCCAAACACAATACAGAAGCGTGTTGGTATTAGCCACCCCCCTCACCTTTCTGCTTGTGCTTCAACTTGAAGGTCCCTGTAATGCCTTCAGATGTGATGCCTGAAAGCTGCCGTGGTGCACGACCTGAAAGACTGTGTAGAAGGTGTTCAGCTGCAGAAAAGACAGCAGACAGAGAATCTGGATGCATATTGAGAAGGATTTATTGGGTCTTTTATTTTTTTCATTTTTGCCCGAATGTGACTACAGATGGGAAAGCAACCCCCCACACCCCCCCCCCCCCTATCTTTGAGACACGCGTGTCACGTGATTGGGTGGGATTTGTGTCTGTCAGAAAAGAACCGACCTCGTCTTGTCAAACCATGGGTGTATTTGTATTCGAGGGAAATAAAAAATCTCCTGTCAGCTATTCTTACATAAAATATTCTCATTGTTATGAGGAATTGCTTTGAGAAAGCTTTAAGCCTCTTGACTTATGAATTTTAAAAGTATCCAAAGAGCTAAGAGAGGGAGGCTTTCTTTTTCCTTTTTTTTTCTTCCACACACTGACCCTAATCTTAAATAGAAGACAGGTAGAGTGATAAATGGGCTAAAGTGATTCCAGTTGAGAAGAATAGAAACTAAGCTCACTTTTCCAGAGGGCTTGCGGGGGTTCTTATCAGTGGCGAACGACAAACAGCTCCAAACTCCAGGTTCCAGAGGAGTGTTTGGGCGCACACTGCCAGCCGGGCTAATGCGTAGATTAGTTTACAAGTTTGGCGCTGACACCAATTGGATTAAGCCTCATCATGTTGGGGATGTTTGGCACATTGTTTGGCGGTATACATGCGGTCAGGCGCTCCCGTGGACTTATGCTAAATCCCAGCTTCTCGGTGTTTATCTAAAGGCATTGTGACCGACGGTGTCAGCAGAGTCACCCCCCCGTCACAGCTTTGAAGCGACACCTTCAGCTGCTTTTCTCCCTGCCGCAGAGTGATCGGCTTCCCCGGACGAGCCCCCGTCTCTCGTTCTCGGGCCGACTCTTTAATATCGGGCTCCTCTAAGCCCGAGAAAAGTCATCGAGTTAAGATCAGAATGTTACCGAGTGAGAGCGTGTCCAATGCGTCAACACTGAGCCAGAATCGAGGTGATCGCTTTCAACCAGCTCATGGAAAGACGCTTTATTTTCTAAGTGGGTTTGGTCTCCAGGTTGCAGTGGTTAGCTCTCTTTCTTGACAGCGAGAAGTGTCCTGGTTCCAATCCTCGCTGGGACGTTTCTGTGTGGAGTTTCCATGTTCTTCTTGTGCATGCGTGGGTTTTCTCCAGGTCTTCCGTTCTCTCCGGAAACTCCATTTTCTTAGGGACTTTGATGTTCTCAGAGCGGTCCGGATTCTCAGAGTGCTCTGGGTTTTTTTTGGCACTCCAGTTTTATCCCTGCACTCTAGTTCTTTCTGGGTACTCCGGTTATCTCTTGGCACTCTAGTTTTCTTAGAGTGCTTTGTTTTCGGGTCGGCCGTGGTGCAGCAGAAGAGCAGTCGATCCATGATTGTAAGATTGCAGGTTCGATTTCCGCCTTACACACCCATGAGTCGATGTGTCCTTGGGCAAGACACTGAACCCCACCTCGCCTCAGGTGGTAGGTTGGCGCCTGTGTTCGACAGCGGAGCCGCCACCAGTGTCTGGATGGGTCTGTGACCGTAAAGTGTTTTGGGCCTTGTGGGTAGAAAAGCAGTATTGAAGTATACGCCATTTACCATTTACGCCATTTTTTTTATTTTGGGTGCACCAGTTTTCTCCAAGTCCTTCGCCTTTATCCCGGCGATCTACTTTCCTAAGGGAACGCTGGTTTTCTCCGGGCATTCCGGTTTTCTCACACAGTCCAAAAGGATGCTTTAAAGGGGTTATCTGGTGTCTTCTAATAGTTGTGAATGTGAGATTACGTGCGCACGTTACAGACTGCCGACCTGTTCAGAGTGCACACTGCCTTTTACCCAACAGTAGCTGGGATAGGCTCCAGCAACCCCGTGATCCTTAAAAGGATTCGGGGAGATGTGAAGATGGATGGATGAAAGGTTTGGTCTCCTTCAAGACTCATCGCAGTGATCAAGCAGTCAGTACCCCTCTGCCTTATGAATCATTTACGCCCTCATCAGGACTCCTCTTTGGCTTTGGCGGATGAGAAGAAGAAGGGGGGGGGTCAAGAGCAACTGGTCCTCAAGGGCCCCCGAAGGACCCTACTCAAAAAAAACAAAAACCCAACTCTGTCGGCTCTGCAGTGCAGTGGGGACTTTAATTGTTATTTCGATGCCCTCACCCCCCCGTGCAGCAGTGTCCAGGCAAACAGAACGGTCCTGATAGCTTCATAATGACAGGCGGCGTCCAGAGGGAGCAGGCTAGTGACTTCTAAATACATTGCCCTTGTTAGCTGTGTTTGGCGCGCCGCTCTGTTGTTACAGATGTCGGTAATAGAGTGATAATAGAGATCCATTACCCTTAGGTTGTGTGTGTGTGTGTGTGTTAGCCTCATAAGGATTCCTGCGCCCGTCGGTGACCCCTGCCTCCTCCTCCTCTTCCTCCTCCTCAAACTGATTACTTCATCGGGTCCAGTCCGACTGACCGGCCGCCGCCGCTGCCGCCGATTTTTGCGGCCCTGCTTTGAAAAGAATCCGATGGAGAGCGGCGGCGAACAGCGGCGGCGGGGAGGAGAACAATAGAGTAACAAATTGGCCTCGGGACAGAAGGTAGAGAGGAACATTAAATTAATGAGCCCAGAAGAACTTTATCACAAATGAATCGTGTAAATACATTGATCTTTTCTCCTTTTTTTCGAGTCTGTTTTCTTCCCCTTCCTAACCCCCGCCTTCCCCTAATGAGTTACCATTTTTACATGGCAGAGACGGAGGGGGGTATTGGGGGGGGGGGGGAGTGAAAAAAAACCTGTTCTGTTTTTCACCGGCACTGCCTCTTGGTAAACACTCTTCCTTCTTATCTGCATGCTGCCTCCTCCCTAGGCTATGGAGCAGATTTTTCATTTAGCTAAAAGCGCGGCAAGAGGTCTACGAGAATGATAATCCGAGCGCGGGCCGCAGCTGGCGCCTCCACTGCGCGGATGATTAGTCGGGAGCGTTTCGCATGCGACCTGGAGGAATCCTCTCGGCGGGGGGGCTCCGCCTGTCACTTGCGTTGACCTCCATCAACCGTCTCTCCCATCGCCGTCGAGCTCCCCCGTTTCCGGCAGGTACGGAGGTGTGGGATGGGGAATCCCCCCCCCCCCCCCGGCAGATGGAATTAGGAGGTCGCGAATGCGCTCATCTCGTTTGTCTGACGGGTTTAAACGCCTCTTCAAGGCCCTGGCGTTAATTCCCCCCAAGCAGGTGTAAGCTTCCGTTGAGGTGTGAATTATACCCAATCGAGCAGATACGCTCATAATGTGATGAATGGCGGCTAAGCTCTTCCAGGTGGAAATTGAATAACTCATGGTTTCTGCGGGTAATCCATCCGGGCATTGTCAAAGACAAACAGAACGGTGGTGTCGCCGCCCCGGCTTGCATAACACTCCAACAGTGCATTAATGGCATTACACGCCTCTTGAATTCCACAAGTAAAATGCAGGAAATTGAAACTCTGTATCATTTTGAAAGAAAATGTTTTTTCAAAATGAGCAGTAAGACATTTAGAAGACACACCGTGGAGGTATTTTCTTCTTCTTCTTCTTTTTTTTGAAGTTGGTAGCCCCACAGACACCCCTAGATCAAGGAAATCTGCCCTCCGTTGCAACCCAACATTGGCCATCCATCTCAGGGTCAGAAAGGCACCGTGGCATGGAGAGTGCGAGCCAGAAAACAGCCTTCCTGTCGTGCCAGAGGGCCCCCATGCCCAAGGCTCCACCCACTTTAGCGTGCCAGACAAGCAGCCTACCACCACCTCAGAGTTCTAAGCATCCCTTAACCCTGGGAACAAACCAGATCCCCCCCAAAGGGAGACCTGCCCCATGCTCCAGGCAACCACATATCCGCCAAGCGGTAAATCCACTACAGGGCAAGACAGGCGCCACTTCCCCCCCCACCCAAAAGAAGTTGGGGTCCCATTGGCTGACCAGCCCACTGTTGGAAATTTTGGAGAGGTCCAGCACCCAAGGGCAAGGACCAGAACGGTCTGTAAAAAGCTAACCTGCTTTTTTTTGTTGGACTCTAGCCCTAAACTGGGATAAAATCCTAAGCTTAACCCCAGGAGTGTAGCCCTAACCCTAGCCAGACTTGATTTTAGGGTGGTAGCACTGGCCTGGAACAAAAGCCTAATACTAACCCTGGGGTAGTTGCTTTCGAGTCAAATAAAGGGACCTCTGGTCCTGGTCAAGGACTTTTGGCTTTGGACGTTGATGTCTGCAGCCAGGTTCCCTTCCCTCTACGTGTCCCGAGTCACAGCAGGCCCAACCGTGAATTGACAAAATCCAAATTTGGGATTTCAGCCTTGCTCCTCGTCCTCCATCTAGCTTTGGTCACGGACCAGTTTGCAGCAATTCCGGGGGAGAGTTTTGCCAAAACAAGACAGATCTAATTCTGAACACAAGGAATCCCTCTGTGAAATTGATTTAACGTCCATCCTCACCCCAATCCACGGGTAAAAGAATAAAAAGCCCCCTTTTGTCTCGGCTGGTCCTGCCTCCTCTCATTTCCAAAAATACACGCCGTGAAGCTGCGCGCACGAGCCATCCGTCATCTCTGGAACAAACGTCCGGCTTTGTGAGGCCCAAAGAGCGGAGAACATTCTTCCCTCCAACTCCGCTGCCAGGTTTGGTGGAAGTTACAAATCTGCACGCAATGACAAAACAGCCCCATCCATAAAAGCAACAACTATTTCAGAGAGTTCTTTTTGGAACTGATGGACGCACAATGTTTTCGGTTGTTCGATGACTCGGTTGGGGAGACGATGACCTACGGTTATGTTTTTTTATTTTATTTTATTTTAACAAAAGGGCTTATGAGGTCAAACAGATGTGCAAACCGCATCTCATATTTAAGGTTTGGAGGGATGAAAGCATCCAACTTTACAGAGAATTAAAGTTAAAAGTTAATTAAAGCACTGATTTAGTACAAATATAGGCCAAACAATTTTTATTTCAAAAACTCTAAAAATGAGTATCTTAGTTATAGTTTTAGCCTTAAGGAAAGATAAATCGGCTTTTTTTTTTAAATATTTTACTTTGGGACACGTTCTTGAAGATGGATTTACCAATAAATAAATACATGACAAAATAAAGATTTTTGCTCACCTCTGTAACACCAATAGAAGTATTTGCAGAAATAAAAAAGATGATTTTTGTACAAACAAATTTTTATTGTGATTTTGCGAATAGTAGCATTGTACATTTAAGTGATAGGTAAAAAAAAATTAAAAAATAAAGTCACATACTGTATAATCCGCACAATAGAAAGGATTAAGCATGAGAAAAAAGAGTCAGAAATAAGTCTGTCATTCCGATTTTAGAAACTCTTTTCACAGTAACTCTAAAACTTGTTTGTGACATGCTACACGTTAGCCATGTTGGAAGCATTAGCCTTTCTAGCGTACTAAAAATAACTGGAAGTCTGTCCTTTTTTTTTTCAAAATGTAAAAAAAAATTTCTGCTACCACTAAGACACGTGTCAGTCCTTATGCTAACTCCCAATCTTGTTGTTAACATGCAACAAAAAAGAAAAACAATCAGACACAGCTACATGTTAGCTGCATTAGCATATTCACTATAACTGTACCCCCAACCGTTTTTGCAAGATGTAAAACATGTAACTCCTAATATGGTTGAAAATGTAAAAAAAAATAAAAAGATAAAACAACATCACAAGACGTTAGCTGCATTAGCATATACACAAGACCTGTAACTTCCAAACTTCTTAAAATGTAAAAACATAGGCTGATACTGCTAACATACGTTGCTGTATTAGCTAACTCCCAATTTTGCTGTTAACATGTAAAAAAAAAAGAAATAATCCGACATTATTACATGTTAGCAATGTTACGCTTTGAGATATTTACAGAACTTGTAAGTCCCAAATTTCTTTGCAACATGTAAAAAAATAGATGATATCGCTAATGTGTCTGTGCTAACTCCCAAACCTGTTAGTAACGTAAAAAAAACCCACACGGTCCAACATGCTACACGCTAGCCACGTTAGCATGTTTACAATACCTGCAACTCCCAACATTGTTTGCAGTACTTAAAAAAAAGGCTGATTGCTAAAACAAACGTTACTGTGGATCCGATAAACCCCAAACTTGTTATTAACTTGAAAAAAAAAAAGGCTGGCACCATTACGGGTTAGCTGCGCTAGGGTCAAATAACAGCTTGATGCAGATTAAACATACGTTATCGTGACTAGTCTAACTTCCAACCTTTTTAGTAGCATGTAAAAAATAATGCAAATGTAGCGGTGTCCAACAGTTTAACATATACAAAATACCTGCATATAAATACCTGATAATGAAATGCATGAGTACACCTGAGTTTTTTTCCTAGAATTCAAAGGGTGTAATCTCCAGATGCCATTAACGATTAAGGACCAGCACACTATGAGCGAAAACAAACTGAAAACTTTATGTTTTGGTCAAAAATATGTTTTATACCAACATTCAGCGTATTTGCCCTTTAAGGCCTTTATTTTAGGCCATGGCCTGGTTCGTGTGCGTGCCCTCTTTGAACGGCAGCGGCTTGTGACTGCGTAGCAAATGCGTAACTTCGGGGGGAATTCAGAGGAGTTCCCCCCATCACTGTAGCCTCATTGTCGTCCAAGGTTAAAAAAGAGAGGAAAACATGCCCGATGAATACAATCATGTGACCAGAAGTAATGACAACCGTGACCCATTTGCTCGATGATAATTAGCCATCCACCGCCACGGGGCGATGACCTCTGCAGAGATGAAACCGATTTTTAAAGACCTCTTTGTCAGGCAGCGGAACATTCCGAATTTCGAACCACAACCAGTGATGTCATCATACCTTTCGTTGTGCAACACTGCTTTTTTTTTCTTGGCTCCTATGAGTGCACATTTGATGCGCAGGAGGGTGTGCATTGTGCTGCGTCGAAGCAAAAATGACAAATTTCAAATCAATGCACCAATGAGATTCCACCGGCTGGAACAAAATCGACCTCAAGGGCCCATTGTGATCAGATTTGAACATCATCGCGCCCAATCCGGCACAAGGAGGGACATTGTGTTGGCGTTTTGATTTCGACATGCTTTCAGCTCTCCTCCAGGCGATCCTTGACTCGCTGCAGCAGAAAAAGGCCTCTGTCCTACTCTGATTCATCTCTAAGCCGCTGTTGTGTAATCTGTTTATTTCCCCGGAGATGTGAGGCAGTTCGACTTCAAGTCCCATGAACTCTGAACTTATCGCGTTTAAAAATCGCTCCACCAGCAGCTTCGTGTTTTCATTGAAGATAGGAACTTTGAGGGGCGCCTGTGATCCTTGACTCTTATCAGATTTGCCATCTTTTTTTATTGAAATTTTATCATAACAGAGAGGACCTGATTAGAACAAGTTGCTTCATTATAACATCGGAACTTCTTACAAACCACATCGCAAGCAGTGCAAGGAGTATGGGATCTTCTGTGCTGATTAAATTTCCCACCAAAATATCTTTTCTTGCACTTTTCTTTCGATAAAGTTGGGGATTTAAGCATCTTACTTTAACCTTTCTGCTATCCTAGGCACTTTAACATTAGGAGTGGGGTCATCTAGACCCACTAGACAGTGCTCTGAACCTTTTTCTTCAATGATTTGTGATCTTCACTGGTGTCCATGGATTACATGAAATCTTTCCACCTTTATCCACCTTTGTCATGGTATGGAGAACACGTCAATGTAAGGGTGGGGTCATCTAAGATAGCACAAGGGTTAAATAAGTCATTCACAAACTCCTGAACTTAAGGTTTTTTATGTACAAAGTACAGACATCTTTGGCTAAGTTGATTTTCATTATTAATGGAGTCCTCCGTCAAGGTCAAAGTCCATAGCAACCATACATTTTTTTTCATGTCATGGTGTCATCAATGTGTACAGCAATTTTTGTGTCTCTACAACAAAGTAAATGTCCCACCTTTCCTTAGCAACCATTGTTTACATTTGCCATTCCTAAACTGTTAACATAAATAAACAAAATGAAATGTGGATGTGTTTGGTCTGGCACCGACATTAGGTGTACAGGTATTAAGAATAAGCCAATGCAGCTAACATGTAGCTGTGTTGGTCTTTGTTTTACTTGTTACTCACAAGGTTGAGAGTTAGCGTGTTAGCGTGGTCACAGTAACCTTTTTTTTTAGCTGTATCAATCTGTTTTTTTTATGTGTTGTAGACAAGCTTTGTCTACAACAAGTGCCACTTACAAGGCTAGGTTAGTGTAGTGACAGTAATCGTAGTGACAGTAATCAAGCGGTGTCTCGGTCTGGTTTTTCCCCCCTGCCTATTACAAACAAGACTGAGGGCTAGCATGTTAGCATAGGTATAGTAACATGTGTAATTCTTTCGATATAGCTAACGGGTTGGACTGTGTTTTTTAAACGTGTTGCTAATATGGCTGAGAGTTAGCATGCTAGCGTATTCACAGTAATGTTGATTTATTCCTATTAGTTGTTTTTTTTTATGGGTTTCAAACAAGGCTAGTATTGTGAATACGCCAACGTGGCTAACGCGTGTAGCGTTACGAACAAGATCTAGAGTGACTGTGAACGCAAACTAATCTCTGACTTCTTTGTCTCACTTATTGCACCTTACAGTTCGGTGCGACTTAAATATGACAAAAGTTCCAACATAGGCCATTCATTGACGGTATGTGCAGAAAATATAGTAAAGATATTTAAAATTAGAATAACATTCTTTGTCATATATGTGTATTTATTGTTCACTTAAAAAAGTCATTGTAACACCGTCCTTATGGTTTTACGTCGCCTTAAACGAACTTGTATTCATTTACTTCTTTTTCTTTTACCTCCAAAACTATCAAATTGTGTTTCTTTGTGGTAAAAACATCGCTTTTTTCTTTCTTTCTGTGACCTGAGCTAAAGTGCGCTTAAAGAGCTTTACATGTGGCACGCATCCATCCATCGGCAAAAAAAAAAAAAATGTTTTGAACGCCGCAGCCATAATTCCCGCTTCAGTCTGAACCTCAACCGGTGCTGGGAAAAAAAATCTTCGAGTCTTGACGGGGAAGGAGGAAAAAGAGACGAGATTAAACGGAGAAAACCTGGCGCCGTGGCGGTGAGCTTTAAGCGCCCTGGCGCTTCTTCCTCTTCTGTAAGTCTGTTGAGCAACGCACCTACCAGGCAGATCGGAAATTCAAACACCGAGTGCCAAGATCTTTCTGTGGATCCCCTACTTCCAAATAGCTTAGGATTATTCTCCATCTAAGCTAATACCTGGTGAGGAAGTAAAGCCTGAAGGATGGGATTATTTAATATGGCATTTTTAATGTGTGACATGCTAATCACATCTCAGAACAGGAATACTTCAACCATTTAACTTTCGTCAAGGGAGGAGAGGCAGTTTTTGGGGGGTAGTAAGCCTTCAAAAGAACCCCCCCCCATCCCCTTTTCCTCTTTCCACCTTCTTATAACCGCCTCCAAAATGACAATGACACATTGTCGTGCCTTAGAGGGGGAAAACGAAAAGGACGGTGAAGATGGAGCAGCTTCAAGTTTTTATTTCACTTCCCTTTGATGAGATGAGGCTACGAAAGACAGAAACTGGCATAACCACAAATAAAAAAAGGGTTTATATATATATATATATATAATATATATATATATATATATATATATATATATATATATATTAGACCAGAGGAAATTTGTGCTTTGGTCTGAGATGGTTCCAACCTTTCCAGCCTTTGTGCGACGCAGAATGCCTGGTTCCCACCATGAAGCATGGAGGAGGAGGTATGATGGTGTGGGGGTACTTTGCTGGTCATGTCATTTCAGGTGACTACCTCTTGAAGCTCATCAAGAGAATGCCAAGAGTGTGCAAAGCAGTAATCAAAGCAAGAGGTGATTACTTTGAAGAACCCATAATATGACATATTTTCAGTTGTTTCACACTTTTTGTTATGTATATAATTCCACGTGTGAGAGAAGTTGTGGTCTTTTAAGTGAAATTTTTATTAGAGTCAATTAGATAAACCACTAAAGAAGGAAATAACATCAACCATGCATTGTTTAACTCTTCGTGATTCATGTGTCAGTTACCTAATTTGAACATGATATGTGCGTCACATACACAATGTAAAAGTTATACATCGGTGGTACATATATGAAAGGTACGTTGAACGGTCGTGGGAAGAAACAAATTTGCATATCCATCTTGCAAAAATCTCGCACAATTGTGTAAGATTTATGTAATATTTGTGTACAAACTAAGTCAAATACTTAACGCGTAAACTGCGTGATTCTCTACCAATCAAAAATTTTGAACAGTTAAAAAACAAAACAAAATCGTTAACTTATTTTTTGTCCAAAAAAAAAAAACCCCAGATCAAATTAAATAGTAAAAAACGGAAATTCCGTGAAGTCCCATCACTCAAAATCCTCAACGGACATTTGCGCACATTAACGAATGACAAACACTTTTATACCATGGTCCGGTTGAATACTCGATTCTGATTGGCTGCTGGGTGTGCGTTAAAACCTGATAACCGCACGGTAAAAAAAGAAGTTCCGGTCAGCTAGCTTAAATGTTTTGTATCACTGCGCCGGCTTCTTTAAAACAACCTTTTGCTTCATCATTTGGACAAAACAAGCGGTAAGAGGAAAACTTTCTCTCTGAACCGTCCGACGTGAAGGCTTCCACAGCGTGCGTTAAAAAGTAATAACGCACGATTTGTCGGCCATTAACCCTAAAATGAACAACGTGTATCACGCCTGTGACACCACAGACCAAAATGTCATATGCGGAAAATTCGCTAAATTTACGTAGCAGCTGTCAGTCACGACAGTTGGAAATATAAAAGTCAAAGAAATACGACCGGAGCCAAAACGCATTTATATTTGACAGTGTTGGTTTTTCATACACCAAGAGCAACATAGGCGTGTCTCTTGGAAGGCTGACATCAATCCAGGTCCGCGGCGGTGAACATATTTCACAGTCCGTGCGTAGGGCCGTCTCAGCCCCGGTGGATCCAAAGATGAGCGAGTTTATCAAGTCCGGAAACCCAACAATCGACTTCCGGCCGCCTCGTCCGTCTGCCTCCGTCATCTGTCTGCGATCATCGATGCTTAAACATTTAACGGGTCGCTATCGTACAAGCGTGAAAAGTTATTAAAACACCCCCCCCCACCACCACCACCACCGCCTCATCTTTAAGGACGGCGCTCCAACGGCGCCGAGGAAATCAATGGAGGGCCCAAGAGCAGCCAGTCTGGCAGACTTGACACGCAACAGAGGAAGGTAAATTATTGGAACTTTAATTACTTTGATCCGTCATGCATTGTAGCATTGTGTCAGGGAAGTCAATGCCATGACAGACGGCGAACAAAAGGCCAGCGCCGCATTTTCATAACATCTTCACTCCTTTTTTTCCTAAAGCCTGATTAAAGCCGGAGCGCCGGCGAGCACAGACCCCCGGCCTTTTACCCAAAAAAAAAAAAAAAAAAAACGGACAATATTTATTAATTTCTTCCCCTCTTTTGCTTCTATGCACTGATTTAGAAACTCATTTTGAAAGCTCTGTTTACTCATTACTGAAGTCGGGGATTGAACGCTTCTCCATTGTGGGCCTCTGCAGCACGCCTTTACAAACAAGCACAATGCGCCGCCATATCGCCGCCATCATATTGTCTGACCGTAATGTATCGCCGCCACCCCCCCTCCTCCTCCATTTTTATTTATTTCCAGCTAAATTAGAAGGATTTTCCCTTCACAATGCTTTTTTCCAGTGGCCAATGGGCAAAAGACACAGAAAGTTAATGAACGGAATGAGAAATTTCTCGGTGTTTTTTTAATCATCATAAGTTTAAATGATTCCCCTCCTCCTTTTTTTTTTCTTCTTTTTCATGAATATCTCCGCCACTTAGCCACAATCTGTGGATTGTTCTGGTGGTTGATAAATGTCGCCATGTGTGGCCATTTAGGAGTTGGCATTAATCTCCCGTCTTGGCTTAAGAACATAATAAATTGTTTCGAGGAGGAAAAGTACAAAGTGGACGAACGGCCTAAAAACACTGCAAGGTCCAATAACACTGAAACAATCAGATAACTGTAATAAGTGGCTGCGCTGAAAATAGTTAAGTAGCGAAGAAAAGGAGTCAGAATTTGTCATTTGTCGCCATGAAAGGATGCCGCTTTCTCTGAGTCTCACCATACGATGTGGGGATTGCAGCGAACTGACCCCCATCATCCCTCCAAGAATCTTCGATGGTTTCTGCATTTCTTACCCTAGTGACTGTGTTGCATTGTCCTCCGCAGTCGATAATCTCATTCAATGACTGAGCGCTCTTTTGAGGGCTTTTATTTTTAAAGGACAAACAGGATCGTTTATGGTCCGCCCGCCAGATGTAGATGCTTCCCGACTGCAAAGCTGAATTTTTCAGGAAGTACAAAGAAAAATTGTCTTATTTTTTGGTTGTTCTAGAAAAAAACATTTGCATCAATAAAGTTTTTCAATTGCAAAATAATCTATGGCGATTTTGCACATTTTGTTTAAATGTCTTTGGTGATCCGTGCGTGATAATCCGTAAGTGTTTTTGCCTTCCTCATTTGTCGATGTGCGCAGATGTCCATCGAGGGTTTTGCGCCGATGGGTCTTTTTGTGAATTCGGTTTTCAGCCCAAGTTGGTCGCTTGGAGATTTACGACATTTTAGTCATCTAAGAGAATTAGTACATACCCATTTAGTTGTGCGTGGAGCCATGAGATGCATAGGCAAATTAGTGAAAGCTAATGTTAGCGTGTTTTTTTTAATTAAAAACTATAAAAATCAGCATCGTTAACATTGTTGACATTATTTCCAAAAAGCATTAAAAGATCTTGTCAGGGTTTTGACTTTTTCCTTAATAAAGAGAAGAACCCACACAGGAGATGAGAACTTTTGCTAGACTTCTGCAGAGAAGGAGTAATCGGTTCAGACAGCACGAACTGTCACAGAGGAGTTTCACATCCTAGTGCATGGAGCATTCTTATTGGAAGCTGAAGGTTGATGACATGAATGTGGGTCATTCAATCAGGCAGAACAACATCATATTCTCGTGATAATTAGAGCTTTTCAAGTCATTGTTTTCTTTACTGAAAGATAGAATGAGATAAACATATTATGGAGATTATAGTGTGCACGCAAATGATAATTATTTAACTCTAACAGATCTAAATCCTACGTTGTTAACATTTTTATTTCATTGTTTTGAAATAGTAAAAAAAGAATGTTTTTACCTATTAAAAAAAAAGAAATTAAGTAGATAAAAACATTGTTAAGTAAAAAAAGAGATGAATTAGTTTTAAAAAAAACAACCTTTTTTCCTCAAATCAATTTATTAGGAAAAACTGACATCGCAAACATTTTTTTTGAATGAATGAAAAAATTAAACTAGTGAAACAAAGTATCTTTTGTTTTTTCAAAAAATAAGAAAACCAGAACTCTTTTCATAATTTTAATCATGATATATGTGAATCAAAAATGTGACTTTGGACACGGCCTTTATTTTAAGAAAACACGTCTTTACGACTAGACTAGACTTTGGCTAATTGGTGACTCTAAAATGCCCCTGGAGGTGGGTATGTAGCACCTCAACAGACTGGCGAACTGTTCAGGGTTTTTATTCACCTTTGCCCAACAATAGTTAGGATAGGATCCAGCAACCCTGGATGGAATGAAATGATAAACTCCTGGAAAGATGCTATCACATTAGCAGATTTTTCCACTATAACATACAATTAATAATAATAATTATCTCACATTTATGTAATTAAATACTTATTTCTATTATGCCTATTTTTGCAAAAACATGCTGTACAGTCAAATATGTAGTATATGTAAAATACTGTGGAAATGGTCCATTTTGATAAAGTTTTGATGCAAAAATGTAAAATTAACAGGTTTTTTTTCTAAGAAAAAAAGGGTTTTAAATATTTATTTTCTCTAAAATGAATAACTATTAAAAACCAACATTGTAACATTGTCATTTCCCAAGGAAAAAAGAAAAGAATGGTGATAACCAATATTTAACATAATCTTTTCAAACAAAAAACAGGAAAAAATTACCAATATATAGTAAAATTATAAATTGTTGAAATAGTTTTAAAACAACTTATATTGTTGACATCGCTATGTCAGAAAAAAACAAGTGTAATAGAACAAACCAACATTATTAGAATAGTTTTTTTTCTTCAAATGAAATGGTAACAGTTACAAATAATCAATAAGGATTGTTCTCATTATTTTTTCTGAAAGAAATGGAATTAGTAAAATCAAATGTCTGTAACGTGTTTTTTATTAAGAAATTAAAACAGTAAAATCCAACATTGTTGACATTGCCCCCCCAAGAGAAAAAAAAGGTAAAAACCGACATCATTGACATTATTTTGAGAAAAAACATGAAACGATTAAAAACTTACATTGTTAACGAAGCAGCTTCCTCAAATACGCGTTAAATTGTAAAACCAACAAAACCAAAACAGAAAAGTTCAGAAATCAAAGTTTCTCGTAAAAACACATATTGTGCTTTTGTGGTTGAAAAATAGTAAAACTAGAATCATAACATAGTTGTATTTCCAGAAAAACCATTATAAATACAAAGTCAGCATTGTTTACATTCTTTTAACACTGAATAAATAATTGTTTGACCCAAGATGGTGAAAAAATTTAGTTTGATGGCTCTAAACTTCTTCAACCAGAAAATGCTCAGGAAAAAAAAAAAAAAAACCTTCATACTTGTGTCTTAATTTCTATTGATGGCCTGGAAGAAACCAGCATGCTTTGCAGTTCTGTGGGAGGTGGGGGAGGGGGTGATGTGGGTATGTAGGGGGGTGTGTGTGAAGATGTTTCAGTGGTGATTAACTCAAATTTCTGCTTGCTCAGTACTTGTAAAACTAAAGCAATTTATATTCCCTCTCCTAACGATCCCCCCTTTCTCTGATTGCGGTAATGTAATCTAATTGTATCGCATGATACTATCTGGATCAGGCAGACCTTAACATGATTGAGCTACTGTTGCATTAAAACTCATTTTTGAATGATGATGAAAGGAGCCCTGGAAAATGTGGAAGTATTACTTTTTTTTTGCTTTTTTGCTTTATCTCTGTTTTCTGGACGGCGGGGATGGAGGGGGGGGGGTCTGGTTCCTACCCTCGCCACCTCCCCCCGTCCTCCTTTTCGTTTGCCAGTTAGGGTAGTGGACCACCTCACTACGTGATCGATCATCTTCGACTGGGGGTTCCGTGTCTCCCGAGGGACTTGGATTATCACGCTGTCCCGGACACCCCCAAACCAACACTCCTCACCTCAACCCAAAAAGGGCGGGTGTGTGTGTGTGTGTGTGTGATAAAAGTGAAGTCAAAACTCATGCCACCGGCACAAACTAAAAAGTGAAAAACACATGACGGCACAAGTTTACTTAGACGCTAGTTAAATTCGACATTGTTGGTCAGATGTTTTGGCACGAACCACAGCTGGTAGATTAAGACGTTGCCAAGCTTGATTCTTGCAAGTCGGAACATTTTGGAGGAAATCAAATTATCAATACATTAATCTGATTATAGTTTTGTAATCTGATTACAATAATATGATTACAAACTTGCCTAAAATAGCATAGTTTCTTTTTATGAACTGAAACAAGTATCTTTAGTGTCAATTTTTACGTTTTTATGCTGCACAACATTTCTACTTTTCAGTCTTTTCTATTTTGTGTGTTTTCTTTTAAATCTGAATCAATAAGTCTGAAAAACCAAGTAGAGAAAGTTTCCTAATCTGGATTATTATTTATCTGATTACAAAATGCCATGAATTTCAACAATTTAGGTAAACTATTTTACTCGGGTTATTGCAGTCGGTTGGCCGAGGAAGACCACGATTTTTTGGAGTTATGGAAATCCTCATGAAGTGTGCAAGATTTTATATTTCTAAAGGTTTTTAAATCAACCTGCAAAGGATGCCGTTTATTTTTAACTGAACTCAGGTTGTTGGGGAAACAAAGAAAGGAAAAGTCAAAACTGTTGCCAACAACTCCAACCTAAAAAGTGAAAACACATGACGGCACACTTTTACCTTGACGCTAGTTGAATTCCGACATTGTTGGTCAGATGTTTTGGGACGAACCACAGCTGGTAGTTTTAGATTAAGACGTTGTCGAGCTTGATTCTCACAACTCGGAACATTTAGGAGAAAATCATTAATCTGATTACAGTTTTGCAATCTGATTACAATATTCTGATTACAAAACTTGCATAAACTATCATAATTCCTTTTTCGGAACTGATACATGTATTTTAGTGTCAATTTTTAGTGTCAATTTTTACATTTTTATACTGCACAACTTTTTATAAATTTTAGTCTTATTTTTGTTTGTGTTTTTTGTTTTTAAATCTGAATCAATAAAACTGAATAACAAAGTGAAGAAAGTTTTTTTTACTGTGATTACATTAATTTAATTGCATGAACTTCCAAAATATTTAGTGTAAAATCTGTTTTTGGTCGACCTCATTTTGATTCTACTTAACGTTTCAAAGGACATTCTTTACCTCTGATGTCGGGAAATGGGAGCTAGCTAACTGTTGTCTTGTCGTCTGCTATACCTAAGTTTATTTATCAGCTGGGCTGAGGAAGAGTAAGATTTACAGAAGTCCTCATGAAGTGTGCAAGTTTTTTAAGATTTTTAAGTCAACCTGCAGTGGATGCAGTTTATTATTGTTTTTTTTTTATTGACTACGGTTGTTGAGGGAATGATAAAAGTGAAGTCAAAACTGATGCCAACAACTCGAAGCTAAACAGTGAAAAAAACATGACGGCTCACTTTTACTTAGACGCAATTTAAATTCCGACATTGTGGAGACAAATCGTAACATTTGGAAAAAATGGTGCAACCCATTTTGAGGGTCAATTTTTAAAATAGAAGTCCTGCTCTAATCTTTTTTTCTTCTTCTTTGGAATTAACTAAATAAAGTTGACCCTCAAAGATGGTTGCATTTTATTTTTTTAGAATTTTGTTTACATTTTTTTAGATTCATACAAAAGAAGATCAAACTCCCCTCCTCTGTGTTTGTTTGTTGCGATGAGGGTAACCCCTTAAAAAGTTACTCTATGCTAGTAACTCAATGCTAGTTAGAGCTTTTTCTTTGATCTTTTTTTCTTAATTAATTAACAAAAATCCACCCTCACAGAGAAATGCACAGTTTTTTTGACAGTTTTGTTATGAATTTTAACTTTAATAAATTCCAATAAAACAAGACGACAAATCTGCCCTTGTTTGTGTTTTTTTCTGTTGTAATGAAGGTATCTCCACCCCTTTAAAGAAACTCAAGTTTACTTTGATGATTTGATTTGACCTTTTTTTTAAATTGACTAATAAAAATTGATCGTCAAAGAGAGTTGCACCATTATTAGATATTTTCTTTTTTAAAATGTTTGAACTTATAACAAAAAAAACTAAAACAAATCTCATTGTTTGTGTTTTTTCTGTTGTGATGAAGGTAGCTCCACCCCTTTAAAGAAGCTGAAGTTTACTTTAATGTTTTGTTTTGATCTGTTTTATGAAATTTAACTGAAGAAAGTTGACTGTCAGAGATGGTTTCTCCACTTTAGGAATACA
Source organism: Oryzias sinensis (assembly GCA_037389245.1). Lineage (NCBI taxonomy): Eukaryota > Metazoa > Chordata > Actinopteri > Beloniformes > Adrianichthyidae > Oryzias > Oryzias sinensis. The sequence continues at coordinate 3,099,517 of CM074510.1, read as the reverse complement.
TTTTTAGAATTTTAGGGAGATTAGAAGAAAATAAAAGTATCTCTAATTTTCTCCACAGTGTTTGGTTGATAACATTACTTCACTCCACAACCTACAAAATCTTTGGGATTCTGACGCTGCCTCAACACCTGCAAACCTCACGGTCCCAAATCCGTCCTATCAGAACGAGACTTTCGTAAAATCTCATTTTAAAAAAGCCAAAGACCCAGGAGTGCGCTGGCTGACTGGCCTTTCCGGAGAGGATCAGGGCAGACATGAGGCCGCGGTGACGGAGCAGGAGGAAGGGGCCGATAACGCAGCGGCTTTCACACTCCTGCCGGATCAACACCTAATGCATGAAATAAGGCGGTTCTGCAGAGGTGGCGGGGATAAACGGCCAACCAGACGCTGTGAAAGCCACATTTACCTGCTGCTTCTGACAGGTAGGGTTCAGACATCCGGAACTAATTAGATGGATAATAAAAACTGGAAATGGGTCACGCCTATATATACATATCTGACATTTATGATTTCAGCCTCTTGGACTGCAGGTATTGGTAAGTCCACACAGTCCCTACTGAATCGTAAATTTGCTTCTATGAAAATAGTACAACATGAATTCAAAACAATATCCGTTTTTGGGAGGTTCTGCGTTCAGATCTGGCTATTATGATCAAACAACAAAAACAAAGCTGTGATGACAAACCGATAAACAGGAGATACAGTTTTCCAAGCGCCGCCTTCCATTTCCGTTAAACGAATATCGTTTCTAGATGTCTATCTGACCAAGTGATGGAACTTTCTTCTAGAAAGACTCTCACACGAGCAGCTTTTCTGCTACAGTACAACTACAGATAGACTATTGAGGAATCAAGAACCTCAGGGAGCTAAACTAGGAATCTACAGTACGTAACGGTTGGTAACTTCTGTGGCCGGTGCGTACGTACCCTAACACCTATTAACGTATTGTAAGCAACAACTCACGTAACGTTATGTAACTAATGCAACACTTTACCAACGTAATACTTGATAATATAATTTTTTGCAGCACTTAACATTCCATTAGCAACACCTTACTACCGTAACACTAAGTTACGCAACATATGCAACGCCACTTGTGACTCAACGTTAAGGCTGCAAAACTTTATTGGTGTAATACGTAGTTACTTACCTTAATGAGACTTAAGGTAACATTTGTAACACTTCACTATCGTAACACCTTAGTAACGCAACACTTCATAACGTAACATACTCAGCATTTGGTGTAACTTTATGTCACTTAACCTAACTTAACGTAACAATTTACTGACGTAAGACGAATTAACATAACACATGTAGCACTTCACGTAACTTTAATTATCTTGATGTAACTTTATGTAACTTAACGTAACTTAATGTAACACTTCACTAATGTAACATAACATATGCAACATTTAACGACACCTTACGTAACTTAAGGTAACTTCCACAAAACCTTACAAACATAACAATTAGTAACATGAAATATGCAACACCTAACGTAACTTAATGTAACTTAACGTAACTTTGTGTAACTTAACGTAACTTTGTGTAACTTAACGTAACTTTGTGTAACTTAACGTAACGTCTGCCTCAATTTACTTATTTATCATGTAGTAACGTAGTGTATGCAACACCTAACATAGCTTAACGTAACTTTGATGTAACTTTTTACGAAAGTAAAGTTTTTTATTTGCTACTTATGTTGATGCAAAGCCACTTTTCTCTATGCCACAATAGGTTGGAATTACATTAATTGCGTAAACGGTTGATGAGTTCTGCTAGTTCAAAGATCGTGTGTTATTTAGGTGTCACTGGCGACGTCACAGATGTTAAAGGGTTAAGATGAGTAGCAGTTTTTAAAAAAACAGCTCGCTTGTGTTACCTAAGTGGCACTCCAGCAGCTTTTAAAGCAGATATGGTCACATGTTTAAAATAAATGCACCCCAGCTCGCGAATTTCTGATCCTGTCCTGTTTTTTTTTTTTTATAAACGCCCTCCAACCCTGAAAGTCCATCTGTGCATGTATTTATGTCTTCCCTCTGTGTAACGCGGCACAGTCGGATCGCTCAGCCATGGCAGACACGCTCAGATCTGCTTCTCCTCCCGTCTCCTGATGCCCCCTGCTTCGGCTCCTCTAGCCACCTGGGTGCTCGTGTGGCTCCGAGGCGAAGATGTGCAAGATGCGGTTGTGTGAGAGCTCAGGGCATGAGCCGGATATATAATTTTATTTTTTTCCATGAGGGGACGGTAAGGGGCTTGAGGCAAAAACACACACACACACGATTCCCCTGTGTCACATCTCTGTACCGTCAGCTCATCAGAACCTGACAGAATTTGTCCAAGTCAAGGCCTCAACTTCATCCGGTGTAGCTGGAACCAAACGGGGGTAAAAATATTAGGTTTACTTCCAATTATTTCCGAAAAACTACCTGTTCTGGTGCTTTTTTTCCACGTCTGAATAACCTGATTCTCCGCCACGCTCCGCCTGATGTGACCAGACTAAAGGTCCCACCGTAAGCTGATTGGAGGTGTGTCGCCGTGTCCTCGACACGCGCACCCTGACATAATCTCCCACTCCGTGAATGAGCCAGGCTCAGACCGCCGGGCCTTGAGCTGGAGGTGTGATTTACTGATGATACCAATCTCAGCTCATTGTATTTCCTTAAGTACTCGGGAATTAGCTCCAGAGGAGCCGAGGAGGGAGGTGTTCTTCCCCGCGGAAGGGTCACCGGAGAGCCGACGCCTTGATGAGACGGGATGATCGGGCGCTTTGTCTCCAGTCTCAAGGGCTTCCATTTGTCTCTGTTTTAAAGAGTCCCTGATTGGACGGAGGCTCTCGAAACCACTAATAATGAAGTCCAAAGGGATCTGGGTGCCTTCAATTACTTCATTAATCACGAGTGCAGAAATATTCCCAAGTATTTGTCTATTTAGTGAAGAAACAAGCAGCTTAGAAGAAACACTTTGGACCTTTCATTTACTTAAATACTTAAGCTAGCCTTGTTAGGCTAAGCTACATTTTTAGAAAAAATGATGACGTAATGTTAGTGACTACTTTTGTTATTTTGGCCTTTTTAGTGGCTTTTGAAGTGCTTAGACTTCTAATCATGCATAATGGGTAGATATGTACCAATGAGGAGGTAAAGTTGTTAGCTGAGTTAATTAGCGTCAAAAACCTAGCTTGTTTTTTTTTATTTTTGCCTTATTTTTGTTTTGAACAATACCACCGCCATCATAATAGAGGGTTTTTCTTTTCTTTTCAATCTAGAAACATCAACCTGACATTAAAAAAATCTAGAACAAATGCTACCTGGATGCTAATATGAGAGATTTAAGTCTTTTAGGACAAAGCTAAGCTAGCTTAAATTGATCTTTTGTAAAAAAAAACAAAAAAAAACAAACAAACTAGAAAACACTACGTAGACTGTCTCAAATGTACTACTGGTAAGCTAGCATCTACACTTCCAACAGTTTTTGACCCGTATCATCCAAAACAACCAGGGAGTAAACAAAAACTGCAGGGTTCGGACAACACCACATCTATCAAAATGGAAGTGGGATTTCCAGATGGTTTGGTTGGTAGATTGACAGGGATTTTAAATTGGAGGGCCAGATCAGTTTAGATTAGTAGAGGAGTCCTGTTTTTACCACTTAACCCTTGTGCTATCCTATGGGGTCAAGATGACCCGATCCTTACACTGACGTGTTCTCCCTACCATGACAAAGGTGGAAAGATTTCATGTAATCCATGGACACCAGTGAAGATCACAAATCATTGAAGAAAAAAGGTTCAGAGCACTGTCTAGTGGGTCTAGATGACCCCACTCCCAATGTTAAAGTGCCTAGGATAGTTCATCACGTCCCGTCTGGACTTTTGCGATGGACTTTACTTTGGGATGAGTCTGTCCTTCCTGTCCCGTCTGCAGCTGGTTCAGAACGCTGCTGCTCGACTTGTAACTGGTACTCGTGAAAGAGAGCACAGCACCCCGGTCCTTGCATCACGCCACTGGCTGCCTGTATTTATAGAGTTCATTTTAAATATATTTTGTATGTTTTTAAGTGTCCACATGGTCTTGCCCCCTCGTACCTCTCTGAACTTGTTCACCCTTATTCACCCTCTCGGTCCCTCAGGTCAGCCGACCTGCTGCTCCTGATTGGTACCGAGGTCCAGGAGGAGGCTATGTTGCTGCTCCTCAACTGTGGAACAACCTCCCACTAAGTGTTGGAGTTGCCCCCTCACTGACTACTTTTCAAACCCGTCTTAAAACCCATTTTTATTCCTTGGCTTTAAACCCCAGCAAGACTAAGTTTCTGTTTGAATTCCTTGTGTTTTTACACTATCTCTGTCATATTAAGTTTTTCATTTTTAGGATGTATAGCACTTAGCAGAAAATCTACATAAATGCTAATAGGTTTTGGTTTTTTGGTAAGCTAAGCTAGCTTTAATTTCTAAAAAAAAACGGGAAAAAAACTAGAAAACACCTGAGAGACTGTTATCCTGTGGTATATCACTTTTTAACGCACACCCAGCAGCCAATCAGAATCAAGTATTCACCTGGACCATGGTATAATGTCTGATAATGGACAACTGGTCAGGCATTATCACTTACATACTATCTACAACATAATTTCATTTTTATTATGGCCCATGGCTACTGCTCTGTTTTGATTTATGAAAGACTTGGTGTCGTCTAATTCTGATCGGGCACAAATTGGATTTAATAATTTCTCCTCCGTGACCAATTTTCAAACGGTTGGCGCCTCTGTGTTTAGAAAAAGGGGCTACACATGTGTTACTATTAAACCCGAGTCCCTGAACGTAGCATTAGAGTGAAACCTAAAACACTTTAACGAATGAATTAAAGGTGAGTTTTAAAAAAGAATTGAACAAAAAACTAGCCTTTTTTTATCAACACCCTCCGTTTCCCAGCAACCTTTGCCCCCCCCCCTTCCGGCCAACTTGGAGAATGAAAAAAAAAAGTTTCCCCAGGTGTCTCTTACAACGCCAGCTGTCAAGCGCCTCCCTTAAGGGGGGAGGAGGGGGGGATCTGAGGGAGAAGAAAAGAAAAAATAAAATCAATTTTAGCTCACATGGCCCACTGGGTGCCAAAGCCGCTCCGGGGACGCTGAAGGATGCCCGAACTGACAGGATGTGACTTCCAGAGGTAGAGAGGTGACAAAGTCTATCAGGAGGAGGGGGGCAGCGGCCAGGCCTGGGAGGGCTAACCTGTCGACGGTTTGAACCCATCCATCTCCCGGCGCCGCTGTGGGTTTTTATAGGAAAAGAAAGAAAAAAAAGTTGCGACAATAGCTTTGAGTGAGGAGGAAGAAGAGGGGGGGTGGGGGGTGGCAGAATTCAGGGGTGTAAATGATGAATTACTTTTCATCAAGTGAAGGGAAACATACTCCGGAACAATCCAGAAAACGGAGCAGGGAGACTCTGACCTCGTGCTTCAGAGCAGCCAATATCTTCATTCAAGAAGACAACCATGAAATTACACAGAAAATGGGATTGTCATGAGCGGGCCCTTGAAAATCTCAGTGTACAGTCATTATGGAGCCGGAGAGAGCCTTCATCCACACATCATACCCCGTAAGGAAGGAGAATCGGCGTGTGCGTCCGCGGGGACGAGCAGGTCGGGCTGGCTTTCATGGAAAAAAGGATTTTGCTGTTTTTGTTAAATCCCGCACTGATTTGTGTCAGGTAGCGAGTCCGTGAGCGTCCTCTGAGGAGCGCTAACAAATGTCACCGAGGCGCTGTGATTAAAACGGGATTCTCTCATCGTTCAGACTTTACGGGGGTGATTTTGGGGCACAGAAGCAGCAGCTACTGAGCAATCAAGAAAAAACAAAATTCACGAGATGAAATGACATTTGCGTAAACACAGGACGAAACTTTGTCACAAAAAGTTATAAAGCAATACTTTTTTGGGGGGGTAAACTATCAAACTTGTGGTTATGAGGCTTCTGTTGGTTCTCATTTAGAACATTTGCAACCACTACATAGTGTAGATGCCTAATAGACGTTAGAATGCGCGTTGCCGAAGAAAACTCCAGGACTTCATTTTTCAGGCTTCTTAAACCTCTCAAGTTCACGCAAGGTTTTTTTTTTTTCATTTTTAAGATAAAAGTACAAAGTTTGCGGCCTTTGAAAACACGTTGCCAATAAAAAGTCTATGTAATCCAGTGTAACTTCATTAAAGTAGGTGAGGTAGGGGCGCAATAAATTATTCTCTGAATACTAGCTAGTCTGACAATAAGCCTCTGCAAAGAGAAATGTTTTAAGTCTAACTTTGAATGTAGCTGGGAGCTTTTTCCATAAGAAAGGTGCTTGGTGGCTAAAAATGATAAATCCTGGTCAAATACAACCCCTAGGTTTCTAACTGTGGAATTTACGTCATCCAGGGAGACTATCTGATCAGACAGAGAATCTCCCGGGTTTTTAGGACCTAGTCTAATTACTTCTTACATTTTTTGGGAGGGGTTTAGGAGGCAGTAATTAAATGGCATCCAGGATTTGATGTCTCTGAAAATTCTCTACATGGTCATTCTAGTCAGGTTTAATGGACCAATACAACTGCGTATCATCCGCTTAATAGGGGAAATTATTGCTGCAATGTTAGCATCACTCTTGTTTCTTTTGCTAAATTCAAGTTATATTCTTGTTCGTATAAAATAAACTGGGGAAGGGGTTATAAATATAGCACACAGACAGAAGTTAGGGGTTAGCTCAATGCTAATAACTTAGCATGTTGTTGCGGCTGGCGTAATGGTTTTATTTATTAATATTTCAGCATCACTGTTAGTTCTACATTTTACAAGGAGCAAATAGACGAAAGTTAGCGGTTACCTTAATGCTAAGCTTTGTACAATGTTGCAGCTATCTTTCTCATTTTTATTTTTTTAATTTTTTTTTCATGTCAGCATTACTCTTGATTCTATTGGTAAATCCAAGTTATATCCTAGTTAGTATAAAAAAGTGGGGAAGGAGGTCACAAATATAGCAAACAGATGAACGTTAGCGGATGGCTGAATGCCAAATGTTGTTGCAGCCTGAATCCTCGTTTTGTCTTTTCACAATTCAGCAATATTATTTGCTCCAGATGTCCAGTGAAGTTGTACATTTGTAAGTATAAATTATAGCATCGTCACAAATAGAGCTAACAGACTGAAGTTAGCAGTTAGCTAAACATAGCCTATTGTTGCAGCCGGCATTCTCGTTTTTGATAATTATATTTAATTTAATTTATTAGCATCAGTATTGGCTCTATATCCACAGTGAAGTTGTATCTTTGTAATTATAAATTATAGGTAGGTTACAATTATAGCAAACAGAAGGAAGTTAGCGGTTAGCTAAATGCTAAAGTCGGTATATTGTTTAAGCCAGCATTCTTGTTTTTTATATGTATAAATGCATATATATATTTTTATTTTTTATCATCCGTCTTGGCTGAAGAGCCACAATGGATTTGTATCTTTGTAAATATAAATTATAGAGGGTAGGGGGAAGGAGGGGGGGGGCACTTATAGAGCAACAAGACTGAAGTTAGCTAACTCGCTGATTTCATGCTAAAAAAGTTTAGCTTAAAGACATGCATTGTTCCCGCACTGATTGCTGGTTTTCTAAGAAGCAAAAAGTTGAGGCAGATTCTGTTGACTGTAGAGAAGTGAAGTTTGACAGAGGTTAGGGTATGGTGGCTGGGGGGCGGAATGGGGGGGGGGGTGATATCACCAAATTCCTCTCTTTGAATGCCTGCTGTACTCTCAAAGCGGAGAATTAACAAGACGGAGTGAGAAAGAAAAAAAAAGGGGGGACTTGGTGTGTCTGAGGAAAGTATTCTGAAGGATCTGTAATTTTTCAAAGTGCTCTGCATTTAAATGTCCCTTTTATTCCTAAACAGCCTTAAGACACTTTTCAAACTGCTCGATTCACATAATTAGATGGGGCCGACAGATGAGTCGCTCGTCGTGCCACGCAGCCATTAGAAAAGGGGTCATTCTCTCCAACAGAATGGCTACTGTTCTCGCTTGTCATTAATTTGCCACTTCAAAGCGGCGGGAGCATGTGACGCCGAATGGAAGCAGTTATCTCAAACAGCCGGCGCAAACTTTTTAACTCCGGTCGCACTTTTTACGTCTCTTCAAAGGCTGGTTTGAGACGTCAGAATGAATCCTCTTGAGGCGGCAAAAGGTTTTTTTTTTTCCTCCTCCTTTTTGCCGACTCTTCGCTTTGTTTGCACCTCAAATCACCTCAAACTGGACCGTTTTTTTTCCCTTTTTAGTTTTTGCAAATACACATCTTCACTGCTCCAAGACGACGCTCAACGTTCAAAGCTGTCCTGATTAATCCAACTGAGATCTTGCGTGCTTTTACAGTAAAACTGGAGCACCTATAGATTAGGATTTGTATCTTACTTTTGCTTTTTCTTTTTTTTTATTGTCCCTTTGGGGAAAATCTCGCCTCGCAACAGCCATTAAAAATACAACAGAGGCTGGGCTTCAAACAACTTTATGAGAAGATGAAGACCAGTGTTGCTCATTACAGGCTGATTAAAACAGTATACAGTTCACAGTTTAGATCTTAGAATCTTAAAGAGCTATAGAATACGCGGAGAAAAAAAAACGTTTTATGCTACGTTGACACGACTTTTGACAATCAGGCGGCCACTTCAAAGGAAAAGTCTATGTAAGCGCCTGGTATATGTATTTGGGGCTTCAGAAGTCTTGCGTTCATCAAGACGAATGTTTCTAGGACCTTTTATTGGCTCTTCATACAAAATGCACGTCCATTGAACTTTGACCAATCAGGGACTGATTTGGTGGTGATGTATGTGGTGGAGTGTCCTTTTTAAAACACGAACCCATTTCAAATGTGTCATCGATTGAGAACTATGCAACACAAAGTCTTTATTTATCAAAATAGAGCTGCGAAGGGAAAAGCCTGAAGCACGATTTGCGAGATTCGCACGACTTCGACATTTTGAGCCAAGCCTCTTCAAACTGTAGGTGGCGTTGATGCGCTATTATCGGGTAGTGACAGTCCAGTGTCAACCTAGCTTAAGTCACATTCCCACATGTTGTGGTTTGAACTGAACGAAAGCTGTAGTTTTTTTGGTCGAGTGGGCTCGTGGTGGGTTGTAGCCAGGTGCGACACCCCCTTATAACCCGGTTTGTATTTGGTAGCAATGGGTAAATGCATATATCGTTTCTGCGTCCCTACCATAATAGTGGGGTTTATTTCATTCATAGTTCTTATGACTACCCCTGATAATTGTGTAGCATTTTTTACTTCTTAAACCTGATGACGCAACTGTTTCCAGCTTTTTAGTGTTTTGGTTGTTTATTTACGAGATTTGCACCACTTTGATGCTTTTCGCCAAGCCTCTTCAATCTGTAGGTGGCAGTGGTGCGCTATTTTTGGGTAGCAACAGTCCAGTGTCAACACCATGGGCTCTACATGCATTCTTGAACGTCACACGTCCAGTGTCAACATAGCTTAAGTCACATGTCCGTATATTGTGGTTTGACCTGGACTAAAGTTGTAGTTTTTATGGTTGAGTAGTAGTTTTTTTGGTTGGTAGACCTCACAATTGCGGTCTACTTCATTCAAAGTTTGCTTATGAATGTCCGCAATAACTGTGACAAATCCATGAGTTGCATTTATACTTTTTTACTTGATAGCCTGATGATGCAATAGTCCAGCTTTTTTAGTGGTTTGGTTATTAATTTACTAGATTTGCACCAATTCAACATTTCCCGCCAAGTCTCTTCCTACTGTAGGTTGGTCCCAAACTTTTATTTTAGCCCATGCACTAGTAATAGTAGAAAAGCAGAAAAAGCTGTATCTAAAAGTCAGCAAGAATCACTTGTCTGAGTATGAGTGGTTGACCAGTACCAATCCTGTGGGCTATGGGTTGTCCAGGCCTGTGGAGGGTTGTAGAAAGTGTGACTGCATCCTAATGCTCTGTTTTTACTTTGTAGCGATCAGGAATTGCATCAAGTGTATTGCGTCCCTATGCAATGGGATTGTTTACTAGTTCATAGTCCTCATGATTGGCCAGTTTTGCTTACGACTGTCCGCAACATCAACAAAGGACTTCTGAGTAGCGTATATACGTCCAAGTCCTAATGAAGCAATTGCCTCCAACATTTGAGTGGTTTGGTATTTGGTTTATTCGCAAGATTTTCACTGCTTCAACATTTCGTACCAAGCCTCTCCCAACTGTAAGTGGCGCCCATGCACTGGTAAACAGTTGGAAAAAAAAAAAAAAAAGAAGTAGACATCCACTCCTGGGCCACCAGTATGAATACCAATTGCTAAACGGGCATTCTGGAAGACATGTCACATGCCTGCCATTAATGTAGCTTCAGTCCCATGCTCCTGTATGGAGGGTTGACCTATAGAATGCTATAGGTTTTGGTGTTTTCTGGGTCCATGGAGGGTCATGGAGAGTGTGACTGCATCATAGTACCCAGTTTATATTTGATAGCGATTGGGAATTGCATAAATTGTATTGGGCCCATGCGCTAGTACACAGTAGGAAAATAAACAACGTCCTTCCCTACTCGTCCAATGTGAATACCAGGTGCTCAAAATATGTTTAAAAACTCATGCTTGGTGTGTTCAAGAACGCGTTAAACCTACCCGGTTGAACATAGCATAAATGTAAAACTGCAGTGTCGTGAGTTTGAATTCAGCGCCATTTTATTTCACGACACGTCGCAACCAGAAATCGTCAGTAAGGAGTGAGTTTGAATAACAACCAATCTGGCCAATCAGGAGTGAGCTTGTTGAAAGCAAGCTTAACAAAATCTGTCAAACTTTTAAAATGTTGGACGTGAGACCACCTACTATCATTGAGGAATCTGATTACCCAGTGTACAACTTGCGCTACTCAAAATAAAATTAGCATTAGATTAGCAAGTGTTAGAAAAAAGGTGTCAGAGGAAGAATGGTTACTCTGACAAATATGATTGACCTGATTATTTCTCTATGGAAGTCTATGGGGCACTTTCGGGACATTTCCTGTTTGGAACATGAGGGGGAGGGGTCACTCAGTCCAGCTCTCATATACAGTCAAAAGTTCTCCATCGGCCGACATTTCCTCCGAAATGTTTGAAATGCTATCAAAGAGCTGGCGCCTTCATCAAAGGGGTGCGCTTTAAAGAGTTCCACCTTTAGTGCACACACCCCCCCCCCCCCGACACCACCACCGCCTGTTTCCCTTTAATCTGACTGAGGTTTGGCAAGTCAAAGGTAAATAAGTGTGAAATTGGACATGTGTTTTCCATCCTCTCCCTCTGTCCCACATTTTCTCCTCGTGATTAACATTCCACCTTCTCCTCCAGGTCCCCTGTTCTCCTGGCGCTCTGCATACAGGTCGCCCCTGCCAAAAAACACTCACCGCCGACCTGGGAGTACAGACTTTTCAAAGCCCACACTTCCTGTCCATCTGATTTCCATTCAGCCTATCAGAACTCCCCGCCTTCCAATCAAATCCAAGTGAGAGATGACAAGATTCCGGCTTTTTTTCTTTATCCTGGAAGGCGTCGCCCCTTCTGATGGACTGTTTATTCGTCTTAGCACAATGATTATTGGAATAACACCAAGACGGATCCTCGATGAATTCAAAGCTCCAGTCCCCAACATCAGTAGATGGGAATACGATTTGCAAATCATTTTGCGTGGATGGGCAATCCAGAGGTCAACGGGAGGTCAATAACACAATACACAGGCTAAGGGCCAAAAAGCTTGATACAAGAGGAAAGGCTTGATGGGTTTATTATGTCCGAAGAAGCCCGTCTACCGCTCTTTGTGTGTCTTCTGATACTGATAAGGTGACGAAAGGCCAAAACGGTTCTCCGAATAGTTCCCATATGCTCTACCTTGGCCCCAACGAGTTTTTCCTTGAATCACACCTTTATATCCGATCTGTTTTGCCTTCCCGTCCTTGCTGAGGTCATTCTTTTCCTCCCGAGAGCCTTACCTCCATGTTTTCAGGCGGGCGGGCAGGTCCGACCATATGGCCGAACTAAGTGTTGCGCATTAGCCCAATTCATACATCACACACACATATGATAAAACCAGATATTCATCACTCATGTAGCGCTTTGATTATTGTGGGTTTTTTTTCCTATTTCCCCTGTGCTCACTGTTAAGTAATGACAGATGAACAGCCTACCTACAGCTCCACTGATCCAGAAATATCAAATGGGCTCCAGGACTCTGCCAATAGTTTGTCTTTATTGTCATTGAGGCCCCAAATGTTACAGGCTGGGGCTTTTACAGATGAAAAATGGAGTGCACAACACTTTTTGGTGCCTGCAAATTGAAGAATGTGCCACGGATGATGTTCAGACCTTTGATTTTCCACAAAATACGTTAATCTTTAGGGTTAATTTGCCTTAGATGTATACATTTTGCTCTAAAATTTGTTAATGTAGTTTGCAATGGTATCATGGTACACGAGGCAGGTTTGATAACATAAGGGGAACCGTCAGTCTGTCTTTATTTAAACAGCCGTGTTACTCAGGCAAAACATATGTTTTGCACGTTTTTTTTCTTTCGTGATACATGCGTGATTCGTTCATGTAAGCAGATGTCTGTTGAGGGTCCTTACGTGAATTTGGATTTGAGCTGTTCAAACCTTTTCGTAAGGTTGCGAATTTTACGCATTTTTGTGGGTATTTTTGCACAACTATTAATTAAATCCTACGCAATCTTGCGTGATTTACACAAGTTTGTGGCTTTCCACAATTATTCCACAGACCTCTCACGCATGTACCACAGACGTTTAGCGTTTTTTTTCGCGTGTAAGGCGTAGTACACGTTTAATGCTTCCCGTTGATTTACGTGTTCTTTGCCATTTAAAGAACACGTCAAATTTATATGTACTTCTTTATGGTTTCAAGGGGGTTCATACATCTGGGAAAATTTCACGTAACGACCACGACTTTTCTCACTTTTTCCACATGCTGTATATTTATGTACAGCCAATTTTCATCCGTCCAATATGCTCTTAATGTACGTAGTGACACGTTCACATTCAAAATTCTCACGTTCACGCATAGCTACGCAAGTTTCCATGACCCTTTACGGGCTCTACTTGTGTCCATTGAATGCACGCTGGGAGTTAAAACGATTTGACTAAACCGGAGACTCATCTGACACCAAGTCTTAGCGAGATTTGAGCAAGATTGACAAGATTTACATGACTTCGACAGATCGCACCAAGGTAAATAACAAGCAATAAATCAACTCTGTGTGATCATAGTTAATAATAACTATGTTCAATGAACCAAATGTGACATAAGTGTCTCTTTGTTTTCCTTTTTTTTAATCAATGCATTTCATTTCTGTAAAGAGTTGAAAAAATCTCGCTTTTTTTTTTAAATTGTCTACAAAGAATGCTTGAATTACACCAAATCAACCAAATCAAATCAACTTTGACATTTTTTTTCTCTGTGTCTTCTCTGAGTTTTATTCACTGCAGAGCCTGCTGAAAAACAGTCTTAAATTGAGTCACGCCAGATTGCTTTTGCTTTTTTCCTGTTTGATAAATCAAATGAAACCAAGTCAACAAGCACGGTAGGAGGCAGAAGATTCATAGTATGGGCTTCCATGGCAATTACAAATTACATGTGCGTAAAGGAATTTTGGTGATTTGATTGGTGAAAGTGTCAATAGTTTTAGGATGTTTGTCCAAAAGGTCTTGGGAAGACCGCGCCAGCTTAACCCAGGTTTATACAAATTAGCTGAATGACATCATGAAGTCAAACATTTCAATAAAAGAAACTTTCAAACCAACTGATCAGCTATGCTTCACTTTTACATCTCTTTTACGCTCTTTTACGTTTTCCATGATTTGGTCCAACCCCCCGCGCCTTCCAAATGCATTTACTCCAAACAAGGCGAAAGAAATTCACAATGTTGCATCTCGCCGCTGTCCCCCTCGCGACATGCACTATTCAATTTGAATTCCTTTGATGAAAAAGGAGCAAAAATAAAAACCCCTCTGAATGTAGGCGGGGGGGTGGGGGTGGGGGGTAGGTGAGTGGAGTAGGTGTTTTCCAATGTTAGTCTTGTTTCCAAAACAGGCGCTGAAATATGCAGCAGCGGCGGCGGCGGTGGCGGCATGTAAATGAGCGCTCACATTCTCGTCTGTCATGTCACGATGATCAAAAAGCCTAATGAATGACACAGATACCATGATTACCTATGTGCGTGTCTTTGTGGAGCGCCGCCGAGGCCGCCGTTGCACTTCAGTTATTAATACGCCACTTAATTAGTCATAATTTTATACAACTAATTTGCTCAGGACGCATTAAATAAACATCGACGTCTAATTAGAATATTATGTTAAACTTGTTGGATGGAGCGCAGGCGAAGGCACGGTCTCCGCCGCAGACGGGGCCGCGTTCATTATCAGGCGAATACCTTAGCAGCTGATACTGCCTTGAGGAGAACACAGAGTCATTCGCATGCTGTGTGTGTTTGGAGATGTGTCGTTTGATGGTAAAATACCTGGAAAAGGCAATATTTTTGACTATTTTGAGAGCTGGAAACGCGTTCACTGCCAAGACAAACGCGGCGTACTGCCTCCACCTTGATTGACTGCGGTGCTCCGCAGCCTGTGGCGGTCGTCCGCCGGCGAGCGGCGGGATGTGGCGTTAATGAAACGCTAATGGCTGAAATCAGGACCCCGAATAGCCACTCGACTCCTGCGAGAGTCCATTAGCGCCGCTGCGGCGTGCTGGGAGGCGGCGGTGGAGGCCGGCTGGAGGGTCCCATGCAGGTAGATGGGAGTTTGAGGCTGGGAGGCGGATCTCTGTGACCTCTGCGTGCTGCTGGGAGGGTGTCAACAAATGATTTACCAAATGAAACAGAGGGCTGGTGGGACCACACGATCAGGCAGCTGGTTGATTGATGAGCAGCATCAAGGGCAATTTCAGGCGTTTTTAGAGTCATCAAAGCCTGAGTTCACTTAAAACCTTGCATCAGCGTTTGGGTGACACAGTTTGATGTCAAAATAGAACTTCAGGGTCCAAAATCTGCTTAGTTTTGACTTGTTTTGCAACCCAGGTTAGCCGATCTTCTTCCTCTCAACAGGAGTCTATTAAAACAATAAAAATTGCCTTTTGCGTTTTATTTACATGTTCTTGTGGTATTTTTCTGTTGATGGAGGTATATTGAGAAAATTAGGATTAAAATTGCATTTCTAAGTATTTTACACAAATCATTCTGAATGAGAAGCAGGAAAAAAATGCAGATAAAAAAAGATTGTGTTGTGAAGATTCTGTGGTTTAGTTGGTGTTTAGGTTGTTTCTGGTCATTTTCTGAGTTGCCCTTTGTCAGTCAAACCGGTTTTAGATAAATCAATCTGTTCCTGAGGGGTCATCCCATGGGATGGGCTGGTCCTCTTCATGTGTCTGTTTCTCAGGAGGGCTACTGGGACCGCTCCTTCGTATTCCCTGTTCCGGTTCTTTGGGGCTACTCCTCTTCACATGTCCGGATTTCAGGAGGTTTACTAGGACCGCCCCTTCATGCTCCCTGTTCTGTTCCTGTGGTTGGTCATTGGGGGCCACTCCTCTTCATGTGTCGGCTCCTGAAGAGGGTTACCGGGACCGCTCCTTCATGCTCCCAGTTCTGTTCCTGTGGTTGGTCATTGGGGGCCACTCCTCTTCATGTGTCGGCTCCTGAAGGTCACCGATCGTGTGTTCATTAGGCGCCTAGAGCAATATTCAGGAGATTTGCACCCTTCCACTTTTCACCCACAGTGAGGATCCTCACTGACTGATGTTAATTGATGTGGTAATTGCCCCCAGTAACATGAGCGATGGCACTGGGATTCCTGCATGGTAGCCTCTCACCTTACCAACCGAGCTACCCAGCCGCTCAACAGACATTATGAAAATGAAAGCATTATGTTGTGTGTCTGTGGTAAATGTTTTGTGAAGTCTAGTGTAAGTTACACACCTTTGAAGTACCGGTGGTGCTGTTGTGCCAGTGCGCCACACACACTCTCTAGTTGTGCAGTGTGTGAGATTTGAGAGGTTACTATAGCTTTACCTGCTTAACCACTTAAGTTACTCCTACATGTGCATATATATGAGCACAGAAATATTACAGTGAACCAAATAAATAAAACATTTAAAACTTTTCTGGTCAATTTTTGACCTACTTTTCCCTCGGTTTATTTTTGTTCCAGAAAGTCCTGTACTTGTAACCCAAATTTTCTCCAGTAAACAAGTTTGTTCTTGATTTTCATTCTTTACCAAAGAGATTAAGTTGGTCACTAAATGATTGCTTTCCTCTGAATTGATAATCCAGATGACCTCAAACGACCAAGTACCTGTTTCCATCCTTGGCGACCTTTGGGCCGCCTGTCCCTTTAAGAAGCTGGAGGTCAGCGGCGTCGCCATCCGTCTGAATGAACGCGCCCAGAGATCGCTCAGGTCTGCTCCTGATTCGCCTTTTATTTAATTACAAGTATATGAATGCATCTTGCTGCTGTAATGCTGTTATTGACATCACGGAGGGTGTAATTGAGACCACAGAGGGCATTACAGAGGCGGCATTACTGACTGAGAGCTGACTGATGTGACGCAGCTGCGCCGTTCTTAATTACAAACTGGATCCCGGTGTCGCTCGACAATCACTGTGGCGCCTTCTGCTCAAGTCTTGAGGGGGGAGTCAGCGGTGATGGTTGTTGGGCTGGTGGGTGTGTGTGTGTCTCGGGGTGACCATACATACCAAAGTGTGACAGTAAATCTGCTGACAAATGTCCACAGATGAGGGGAAGCAAAACTTGAGGAAGATGAATTAGGGCTCTTAACCTGGTAATGTCCCCTAATTGGGGAGCTATGGTGGTTAAAGCATTAATCAGATTTGAAATGAAAGTCTGATTAAGGTTTTCCTGCTCGGTATGAAAAAGGACTTTTTGTTGAGTGGCAATGTTTGCTTGATGATGGAATCGTGGCACCAGTTGATGATGATGACCCCGAGGTCTTTCGACAAAACATGAGGCTGGAAGAGCCGCGGTGTCGCTCCGTGGGAAATGGATCCGTGGAGTCATGTTGAGGCAGGGCTTCAGAAATATGGCAATTCTGCTGATTGAATCAGCCTGGATTACATCCTAAGAGGTCAACAGTCAATATAGTCAATGCTTCTCTAGGTTTACATCTTCCATCTCTATTCATTTGTGTTTTTCAGTCATTTATCATTTTTGGGTTTACTTGAGTAACACTTACTATCTGAAAAAAA
Source organism: Oryzias sinensis (assembly GCA_037389245.1). Taxonomy (NCBI): domain Eukaryota; kingdom Metazoa; phylum Chordata; class Actinopteri; order Beloniformes; family Adrianichthyidae; genus Oryzias; species Oryzias sinensis. The sequence continues at coordinate 3,082,254 of CM074510.1, read as the reverse complement.
AAAAAAATATATATATATACACATATATATACATATATATATATATATATATATATATATATAATTTAATAATAACACACACACAAACATATATATTTCATATATGATGCATTATATAATTTAAATACAATACTATAAAATATAATGCTATACAAGGAAAGATAGTTTTTCTTTGAAAAAATCTCATTTGTTTCCTTTATATTGTTTTATATATTTCTGTATTACTTGGTTATGCGTTTTTAGATTTTCTAAGATTCTCTCTTTTGTGATTTTATTGAATAGAGGGTCTGCATAGTAACCTGCCTTCACACATAAAAGTGACTTATGACTAAAATAATTTGCCTTAGTCTATTATTTATTATTTTATATATAAAAATGCGCCGGTATTTTCGGATATTGTGTTTTGTTATCAGCAGCATCTTGTGATGTCAATGTTTACATGTAAAAAACATATATATATATATATATATATATATATATATATATATATATATATATATATATATATATATATATATATATATATATATATATATAATTACTTATCATTTTACCATGTGTTTTTTGTTTGTTTTTTCCTTTTATAAATGAATAAAATTCCTGAAGTAAATTCCGTTTTTAAGATGAGAGGTTCAACCATGTTTGAGAAGGGTATTTTTAAAAAACAAAAAAAATAGAGGCCTAAAATGGTTATTCATCGTTATTACATTGTGTCCAGTCTGTGTTTTAGGTACGGACTAAATCAAACTTTAATTTGGCCGGTTGGGACACTCCAGAATAAAAGTCGAATTTTTTAGCTTTGTTGAATGCAGAATAGCATGAATTAAAACCCTGATTCAAAAATATGTAGATTTATTACTCAGCATCATGGTTTATTCTGAAGCCTTAGGCACTGACAGTTGACAGAAAAAACGAGTGTGACAGTTATGAACTTTGTCATGTAATAAAGCCAAATCACAACACAACCAGACATACACCAAAGAATTCCATAAAATAAAAGCTTTTTGAATAAATTCTAGCAGAAACTTGATACTAAACGTGTAATTTACCAACAACACTGTTGACTTATTCCTCGCTCCTAGAAGTGAACCTGTCCCCTGGATTTGTATCACATCATCTGAGTTTTTACCACACCTAATCTGTCATTTTTAGATCTTCATTACATCACTACAATTCCGTGTCCCAGATTGGTCAGCCTGGGTTGCGGCGTGCCTGCAAGTTTTAACAAGGAAGCCCAAAACATAACCCTTGTGCTATATCAAGTCGTTGCGTTGGGGAGTGGGGTCATCTGGACCCACTGTGAATGATTTGTGATTTTCACTGGTGTTCATGGATTACGGGAAATCTTTCACCTTTATCCACCTTTGTGTCATGGTAGGAGAACCGTCAATGCAGGGTGGGGCCATTTTGACCCACAAGATAGCACATGGGTTACATAAACACGTGTCGTTGATAGTTTTAGAGCAATGGTCAAAAAGAATTTCAAGACTGAGCTAAAGCTCTGATGTTAAATGTAGGGTTAAGACCGTGATGTGATAAAAGAACTGGATGGGGTGACCCCTAGTTTTCTAACAAGGAGAAGTACCCGCTGCCTCAATTCACTAAAACCTAGAAACATAAACAGCTATTAATTGAAGTCGTTTTATTTGTCCAAATTATAAATTGATAAATTGTACAACATTTTTTTACACTTCATTCCTACAGACTCTAATTACTAAGTTTATCCTAGACTAGTCTTGAGAAATTATCACGCTTGTGTCTAGTCTGCTTAACATGATATTCTATGTTAACATATTCTTGCTAGTATAATTTTTTACTCATAGATGTTTCTTCATCGAGAAGTTAATAAGTCCAATAAGGTCAATCCAGATGCCTCCAATAAAAGTAGGCGATTACGGCATTGAGCGTTCAAGGGACAGATTTCGTGGAGGCCGTTTTCCAACCAGCTTGGTATTGATTGGGGAGAGCATCTACCATAGAAATGTTGGCTCCGACCCGCTTATGGTCGTCGTCACGGTTACTCGGTCCAGTTTTATTTAACAGTCAATACTTCTGATTAGATGTAGCCTTAACCCTTGTGCTCTCTTAGCTTCTCTCCTTACATTGACGTGTTCTCCCTACCATGACAAAGGTGGATAAAGGTGGAAAGATTTCATGTAATCCGCGGACACCAGTGAAGATCACAAATCATTGAAGAAAAAAGGTTCAGAAACTGCTGTCTGGGCGGGTCTAGTGGCCCAACTCCCAATGGTAAGAAGGAGTGCCTAGGATAGCACAAAAGGGTTACAGCGAACGAAAATTTGCAAGAGCTAATTATTAGCTCCAAAAATACAAAACCTTGTGTTTGAGTTGGGGTGAAAAAAAGCAAATAAACATGGACAGAAAGGTTGTCACCTTCACCTTGGGTGCTTGTCATTCGCGCAGCGTCAGGTCATTAAATTTGCATTAGACCTCTCTGAGGGACTTTAGGAGGCTGTTAGTGAACATCAAGCTGTGCAGCATTAAAAAATTAACATCTTCTTCTCTGCGATAAGGGGGAAAAAAAAAACACAAATAAAAGCGTATGCAGCACTTTGCATTGTGGGTCGTTACAGTCTTTCACGTCTGTATTTTTGGGAAAGTGCGATAATGGAGATGGAAGGTGAAGTGCAGGGGCAAAGACAGGCGATGTCATTTTGTCCATCCCCGGAGGACGGAGCTGGATCCCAGTCAAAGCGTTCGCTCTCTGCCACCACGACGGCATTAGCGGCGGGTCTCCGGAGCCGGCGGCGTGAATCATTTATCAACCGAACCTCACGATGGCATTAAAGTCTTGTGGAAGTTGCCTATAGGTCGGAGTTAAAGTCGAGAAAATATTGAAGGGTTTGCCCTCCGTTATGGATTTGTTTCATGTTGTGCCCTTAAAAGCCTACACAGTGTGGTCCCTGTTAAACTTAAAGATGCATCATAACAAAGCTGCCCCTTACAGAAATGCAAATTTATTATTGATTTGTTTTTTCAGACTTCAAATATCTTGGAAAGGTTTTTTCTTTTCCACACTGATGAGTTCCTATTGAAATATAAAAAATTGTACAGCAATTGAAAGTTGAATTACATACAGTGAAACTCTGATTATGTACTTTATTATGTACTTTATTTACACTCCCATCCTATGTTTAAATATATATATATATATATATATATATATATATATATATATATATGTATTTGAATAAATGTTTTTTTAAGTTTATAGAACTTGACACTTGCCTGGAATAGACAAAAGCTGCAGTTTTTCATATGGCCACCAGAGGATGTTTTCAAAATGTTGCAATTTTCTGGTCCAATCTCAGGGTCAAACAGTTAATTTTTATGTACTACACAAACAAAAACAAGCTGCGAGCTGTGTTTTTTTTTTTATCTTTTTTTTTTCTATAGCAGGTGATTAAATGTTTTCTTGGAACAGGTTGGGCCAATGTTGAAAATGAAAAATAAAACCACTACAAGGGTTTATTTAAAATTTTGAAGTTGACTTAATAAAGTAATGTTTTGGATAAGTACTTTTTTTTTTTTTAAGGAATTGTTTTGTAAAAGTTTATAGAACTGGACGCTAACCTTAAATTCTTTCAATTTAGAACATTGAATTTGTCAAATTTGTTTTAAAATTTTTTACCATTCTGCTAGTGGACCAATCAAAACTTACTTTACTTCGTGTGGTCCAACCCCCCTATTTAGAGAACTGTTTATTTGGGCTAACATCAGCAATGGTCCCCAACAAACTCAGGTTAGTAGTTTTAGTCTAATTCTTTTTTGTTGAAGCCATCTGTCCGTCATATGAAGTCTGGGGTCTCAGGGTTGCTGGAGCCTATACCAGCTACTGTTGGGCAAATGCGGGGTACACCCTCGTCAGGTCACCAGTCTGTTAAGAATAATGAAGTTCACGAGATTGTCGTAGATCATAAAAAGTTGATGAAATTAACGCGCTAGTTTAGACAAATTGGTTATCACAGTCTGTAGGAATGAAGTGTTTGGCTATTAAGGAGAATGAAGTTCTTTGATTGACAGGGGTTCAGCAGCTGGGTGGCGGTGGCGACCTTCATCCTATTTGCGTGGCCTCGTCTGACATTGCCCCCCCCCCAATCTGCCTTTTTATATTCCTGTTTATGCACCGCTACTTGGGCAGTTGCCTATATCGGTGTTGGACGGACAGCTGCTGCGCTTGGCTCTTGACCAGGAGCCTAATAACAATGGCGTGAGCGGATACATTACCTGCAAGCAGCTGCCACCCAGTCGCACTAATCCCGACAATAACCATCCAAACGCGAATGGACCCACCAATAATCGTTCCGGCCGTTTGGTGCGCTCGATCCGAGGGGTTTGATCTTGACATAACAACTTTTTTTTTTTAACAAGTTTTTGTCCGGGAAGTTTTAGTCTTCCTGGCTTCTTACGTCTAACTCAGAGAGAATCGGTTTATCTCTTTTGCTTCTCATCTTTACACATGAGTTGATACAAGGGGCTCATACCAGTCCCCCCCCCCTACCCCCCCGCTCCAACCCCTCCACCGCCGCCGCCACCTTCAGCTGCATCCTGCTAAGCAAGACAGCTGTGAAAGCAGCGAGGAATCTGCGCGACCGGCAGAGCTCCTTTGCCGCATCTTCCAATTTTAACCAGATTTTCCAGGGATATTAGGGGAAACAAAAGACGTGACTTCCCAGCCGTTCAAAAGCTCCACCCGCTAACTTTGATGCGAGATTCTCTCTGAATAAAAGGACTTGGGAGGAGGGGGTAATTTGGATAGCTCATTTTAAGTGAGGTGACAGTTAACTGATCCATAAATTTGCATGTTTTATTGCCGTGTTTAGCATACACAATCACAAGTCTTTCTTTAAGAGATCTACAACTGCAAGAATGAAAGAAAAACTGCACAGCCGTCACAATATCATGTTTTTCTTCTCACCAGAAGACAAAGAAAGGTTTTTTGAGCACAACGTCTCAGAATTGCGTTTCTCTAAATGACCATTTTTTGGTCTCTTAATAAGTTACAAGGGTGTTCTTGAACGCCATTAAGCCGATGGTGTTCACACTGGACAATCAAGAAGGGGCTACTTCCTATTTTTCAACAGTTTACTAGCGCGTCAAAAAGTTGTACTAGTCTAGACATAAGGTTATCAACGGTGGTAGATAGCGATGGTACATAAGCAATGAAAAAGGCTAGATGCGAAATGTCGAAGGGATGCCAATTTGGGAACAAAATGGTTCATTGCTAGCATCCTTGCAATGGTGGATACAGATCACGGTCATGTCAGGAGAGTGGCATTGGTTTATATTTAGTTGACAAACATAGACGTCGTCAGGTTTCATCGCCGTTTCTGGGTTAAAATCCGAGTCTATAATTGGTCAAAATTCAACCTGGTTTAATTTCCAACGTGTGACCAATGGCCGTGCTAGCACCTTTCTTGCTTGTCTAATGGCCCCTCCTCCACTTTGAGAAAAACAGTGAAAACAAGCTAATTCTATGCTAATGGCTAACTTTTGGCAGAACATCTGTATTTTTTTTACATCTTTCCACCAATCTATCAATGATTTGCTGTATATTTAGGGCCAAATCATTGCGTTTTTGGAATACGACCCCAAGCTAGCCAACTCGTCTGTAGCCACTTCTGAAGCTCTTTTTTAGATGATGCTAGCTGCCAAAAGTCATCCAGCACTTATTCCACCACTTTATCTAGCTTATAAGTATGTTGAAGCTCAGCAGCACGTCTCTGAGCCCCCCCTGGAAAACCAAGCTCTTTATTCAGCACAGACTTTAACTAATTCCCCCCTTGTGTTGAAAAGAATGGCACTTCCATGGCTAGGGCTTCCTTTCCCAGCGTGTCCATCCATATCAAAGATTTAGCATCAACACATTTTGTGTCCAAACCAAACTTCTGGCAGCCACGCCACCTGTTTTTACATAGGAACGCCATTACCGGCTGCGGGGAAAAATGGTTAAATGCATCGTAGCAGGTGAGTAATGTGATTAAGTCGATGATTTGCAGTAAACCACCAGTCAACGCGCGATAAAAGGCCCATTTAAATCATCAAGACCTGGAAAAAGATGTCAAGATACAGTGCTCCTTCTATGCCGGTGGATGGGCAACGGCCTCATTTTATTCCATCGCATGTATAAAACACAGAGTGGGAATAGGTTTGACTGATCTCTCCCATCTCATATGCGACTTTCTTCCCTCCTTTTTCTTTGCTCATAAGTTGCAAATGGCTTCATTAAAACAAAAGCACGACCATAGGGAGCACATAAAACATGCTGCTGCTACCTAATATGGTATTTATGACCATAGCTAAATGTAGAGTGAATTAAACTTTAAAGGATTGCAGTCAGGTAGACTCGCAGACGTTTGTGGAGGAATGTCCATTAACAAGATGAAAGAAGAGGGGTGTGTGGAAATGTGCGTGTGCGTTAGAGGGGTAGTGCTATTCCCTCATGGCTGCCGGTGGAACATCAGCTACTCAGCCAGACGGCTGGCTGAAAGCAGACACCTTACAAGCACACGTGAAATGAGAAATCGACTGACATGCTCGCCCACCAGCTCCAGCCTGCTGTATTTACAGAAATAATTAATATCGCAATGACCCTGCTCACTAAAATAGGCCGGTAGAGTGCGGTGTGCACTATGAGTAGTACAGTTTTGTTGATTTTGTTCCGTTTTAGGGCACTTCCTGTATTCTGGTTGTTGACGGTTGTGTTGTTCTATATTGTTGCTCTGTTTCTTGTTGTGGTTGCAATATTAGCTGAGTAGGTTATTCACTGTTGCTATACCCCATTGCCAATATTGACGATATTTTATGCTAGTGCTACAGGAAATTGTTTTCACATGAATTCTGACTTTGTTCATTTAGTTTTTTAAGGTTGTTTGGGGTCATATAGTATGAGGCGCATGTTAGCTAAAAACCACACCTCTGATGATAGTCTCATCAGTAGTTGCTAGCTCTGTGCTAACTCGTCTAGTTGGGTTCCACTCCGAACCCTTTCTGTTAAGCTGCGTTAGCTTCTACAAAAGTGAGAGCGACTGTTCAAATTGCTAATTGAGAGGGTTGTGTTTTGTTCCGAAGCGTCTCTGTCCAGCAAAGTTCTCTGCCGCATAGGTGTCGGAAGTGAAATACACATGTACCACAGGTTGGGGGGAAACACCACTAGACTAGCTAGCAAGATGATAACAGCTATTAAAAGTGCTAACAGTGTAGTTGGGTTCTCCTCCAAACCGTTTCTGTCCTGCTATGTTAGCTGCTACATCGGTGTAAGAAGTGGGATACACATGTAGCACGGGTTGGAGGGAAACACCACTAGACTAGCTAGCAAGGTGCTAGCAACTGTTAAAAGTGCTGACTAGTTTAGTTGGGTTCTAAACCAAACCATCTCTTTCCACATATCTTAGCTGCTACATCGGTGGAAGGAGTGGGATACACATGTAGCAAAGGTCGGAGGAAAACACCGCTAGACTAGCTAGCAAGATGGTAGCATGTGTTAAGAGTGCTAATTAGGGTAGTTGGGTTCTGCTCCAAACTATCTCTGTCCAGCTATGTTCGCTGCTACATTGGTGTGAGATTAATTGGTGGGAGTTGAGTGTGTAGCAAAGGCTGGAGTAGGGTGCCACTACACAACCTAGCAAAGTGCTAGCAACCTTTCACAGGACGATAATAAGAGACAAGGTTTTTTAGTTGACACATGTCTTGTACATAACACAAGGTCTGAGCAACTGCTATAAAGGAAGTACAAAGGTCCTAGGTAATGTCCAACTCTTCCTCCTTTTTCTAAAGTACAAACCATTGTACTGGTAATGACGAAGAACTAGGCAACCATGAAGTAACCTAATCAGTTGGGGTGCCATTCGCAACATCAACCAAACATCGCAAGCACAAACAGCTTAGCCAGACCAAAACAACAAAACATTACTACCCACAATGCACCGGCTCTGCAGTTGGCACAGTCATCATTACAGCATCATCAAAAGCTCTTTTCTCTCCCATCCTTTTCATGACAAGCACAGCTTTTCCTTGCACACCGTGGAGGCTGATCACCTGCTTGAGAAAATAAACCAATTAACAACAGATGGGATGAAGCGCGGCAGAGAAGTTCACGCCGCGCCAAGGTGTGATCAGCTGGCATGCTTAAAACCAATTTGGCATTCATCAATAATGGGACTTCCCATTGGGAGAAGACACAGGGTGAAAAGTCCCTGTCACCTGCTGTTGACTTGCAAACAGTTCACATACTGTAATTCCATACCAGATGTTGAAGAGGCGCAGATTTCTTTATTTTATTATTATTATTATTATTTTTACTCTGAGACATGAATAAGATAAATGATCTCCCTATTACAGAGAATGGTAATAAAGCAAACACTTTTTTTGGTTGGAATTTTTTTTCACGTCAAGCAGCCATAAGATTGTTGTAACACAATTAAGATAACCATTTATAGCACTTTTCCCCGTCTTTTGCGATATGCATATTGAACAGCTGGATATCGCGATACCAATAAAGTTGCGATTTAATGCACAGGCCTAGTCAACACTTTAATAAAGGTGCTTAATGTCTAATAAATGACCTATACAGGCTCATAAACAGGTTATTATGGCTTGTTAAGGTCTTACAACTTCATAATTAAGGAATCTTTAACGCATTTAACTATATTTTTGTTGGCAGCCAAACACAACCTTCCACCAGCAAGGTGGGACTCTTTGTCTAACCCAAAGGTACTTTGACATATGGGCAAGGTGGGAATCGAACCTGCAATCTTAAAAATCAATAGCTTATTGATTGTAATTTGACACATTTCAATAACCATTATTGCACATTACACAATGTAATACTCATTGGTTGTAATTAAAAGAGCTTTACTTATTTCACCACAATCAAGTTCACACGTGTATTTGGATTTATTCAAACACCTGTTAATCCTTAACTCCTCTTATTAAGGAATCTTATAATAAAGTTTACCCTCCAATTTTGTTAGTTTTGGGATGTAAAAACATGCGGTCAACACTTTATCCCTTGTGCTTTCTTGTGGGGTCTAGATGACCCAACGTTAACATTGGGAGTTGGGTCATCTAGACCCAGTAGACAGTGCTCTGAACCTTTTTTCTTCAATGATTTGTGATCTTCACTGGTGTCCATGGATTACATGAAATCCTCTTCACCTTTATCCACCTTTGTCATGGTAGGGAGAACACGTCAATGTAAAGGGGGGGGGGTCATCTGGACCCCACAAGATAGCACAAGGGTTAAACAAAGGTTCCTTAATGTCTTATAATGTCATATAAAGCCTATATAAAACATTAGTAAGGCATGTTATTTTTTTATGAGTAGATTCTTGACAAATCTTATTAATCTATAGTTTTTATTCAAGTTATTTTGGGGATGTAAAAACACCGGGTTTTACAGTTTTATTCTCTTGTTTTAATCAGAATTGATGATGTACCACCTCAATATCATTCATACATATATAAAGAAAAAGTCCAATCATTTTTCATGACAGTGGCATTTGTTGTTCCCCAAAAAATGACTGCAGGTCTTCTTGAGAACATCCTGTCAACACTGTGGGAGGTATGCAAACTAGATTTATTTTTCATCTCAGGACTCCAATGTTCTCCTTAATAGCCAAGTGTGGATTTGCCAATTTTTTCTTTCTTTTATTTATGTTTTTCTTACAGTGTTGGCAGTTCAAATGTTGCGTTCCGAGTACTGGCCGTACAAAATCCTTGGACTTCTTGAATGAAAAAGTGAAAAAGAGTTTCTGATTATAGCATCTGCCCCCTATTCTCATCCATGGGGGGGGGGGGGCAGCAATATCAATTCCTATCATAACTTGTGGTTGACGATACGATTCATAGCCCATATTGGTTCATAGCGAACGATACGATTGACTGACGGAAAATTGTTGTACCAGCGACTCAGAGATAAATACCTAGTTATACCATGGTCCGGGGGAATACTCGATTCTGATTGGCTGCTGGTTGTGCATTAAAAAGTAAAAACGCACAGTGATAACTGCATAACTGCATGCCTAAAAAAGAAGCAATAATAAGACACTTATCATTGTTGCATCATCAATTTGATGACTGGGATGCAGCAACAAGAGCATAAAAAAGGGGGAGAGGAGACACAAGGAAGGGACACCGGAAGAATGGAACTTTTTAGAGGAAAACGAGGTTAACACGAAGAAATGGGCAGTTCATATATTTAGAGTTAATAGCCTGCATGTTTATTATTGTTTCTTTAGGGTGGGTCTGTCGCGGATTTACACAAACCACAGCCTGCGGAGCACCACAACATTTAGTCGTCCCGCAGCTTGTCCACCAGCAGTGGTCAGGGTCCACAAAAGCTAAATCTCTGTCCTTCAAACAGCAAAAATGATGGACAGATGGACGTGCCAGTATCTCTTTCAAATTTTACGATTAAGGGCAATGTTGAATTGAATTTAAAATAAATATTTCTGTCTTTCTAAAGCCGACTTTTTTGCTCGATACAAAGTAGACAGGCTCAATGTTAAATAACTTTCTTATTAATTAATATAAACAGATTTGTTGTTGTTTTTGACCGCTAATGTTCAGATTTATTGGTGGAGATTTCTTACCATTAAATCTTGGAAGATACTTGTGTACTTTTTTTCTTTCAAACACACTTTGCTTCATCATCTGGACAAGAAGGAGCGGCACAATGATGCTTTCTTTTATTGAATTCCATTTTATTCATAGCCCAAATTCACCAAGCCATATCAATGGGCTTTGTACCGTTAATTGTACAAAAAAATCAAATCATAAGGATCATGAATACATAGAATTTGATAGGAGAATATTAAACTTAAACTAAACAGACTAAACTAAACTGGCATCCCTGCCCTTAGACCCTCCTTCGCGGTAAGGAAAAACTCCTAAAAAAATGGATTCCGGAAAAAACGAAGGAACCTCAGGGGTGTCCACATGAAGGAGGGATCCTCCCCCAGGACGGACAGGCAAAGAACCAGAACTCATAGAGAAGAATTAATTCATCTAACTCTACAACTACATATTTAAAGTCCAGCAGACCAGCTTCATCCAGATGGAGTTGGGGGGACAGTCAGGGGCACGAGACGAGCCGGAGACAGGAACCACAGCCAGGTGTAGGAGCAGAAGCAGAGACGAGGTACACGGTCAGGTACAGGAGCACTTTCTTCCGCTACAGTGTCGGCTCCACACCGGTAGTCACGACAACACCCAGCACCCCATAACAAATAATCCGCTTTTTGTGAAAAGGGGGATCTAAACCGAACAAAAAACTGGTTGAATATTTATTTTTTTCGTAATTGACCATGGGATAAGCGGGTTAAAGGCCTTTGAAGTGGCCATTATCAGAATTGAATGCTTCGCGTCAGAGGGTTCAGGCTTCCACGTTGTGCGTTCATTTCTGATCATGCCCACTTCACCTGCCATTAACACTTACGTAGTGAACAGTGGGATTTTCAAACATCGACATGGTCGATTTGATGATGGTGTTGGTGGATTCGTTTGATCTAATTGGATCATAGAAATAAAAAAATCAATTGTCGCACCCCTGACGTCTACGGTTCAATCCCTTTCACCTCAAATATGTTAACCGTTTTGATTTCCAACACAAAATCTTAAGTTTTGCAGCACGTTTTTTTTGTATTTTCATAGAACTGGCTGTAAACCAAAGTAACACACTTGCCCCACTTCTCCTCAAGACTTTTCCTTCGATTTAATAAAGTGTACGATTGTGTGACCTTAGTCGCTACTTGGGCGACAACTCAATTTTCTGCCTCTGCTCTTTTTAAAAGCTTTATTATTCATGGAGTGAATTCACATTTCAGGGATACACAGGTAAGAGTGTAAATATTTGAAGCAGCCACCAGGGTCATGCATCTTACATGGCGGTGTCACAGGCACAGCTGTAATGGCTTACATCTTCACTCTCCGCCTGTTCGCCTTCCCCTGAGGCCCGCCCACCTTTTTAGCTCACAGATGGGCAGAAAAGAAGAAGGAAAAAAATCTGTTGAATGTAAAAATTTGTGACACAAAGTGGAGCGGTTTCATATTTGTTTAACGGCGACCGACTCGACGCGCCGGCATAATAGCACGGCTCCTGGTCGGCGGATCACCGCGGGCGGCGCACCGGGGGGACAACCTGGAATCACCGTGCTGCTGATTAATGCATGAGCCATGTGCTCACTTTGCACAGACAGACGGAGCTGAAGTTAACGGAGGAGACGTCCTCGATGTCGGCGCTGGTGCGAGATGACAGGCACGGTGGGACGGGCTTTGCTGGAACAAAAAACAAACCAAAAAAAAGACATATTCTGCTGTTCTTGTCATATCAGGTACCTGTCTGTTTGAGCCATCTTTCATCTGAGATGAGGGGCGCTGCTAAGAGATGATAACCTCCTAAAGCAAAGGACAGGGATGAGAAGGATCAGAGGACTGCTAGCTAAATGAAATCGTATCAAGAAGGTCGCAAACCTGCCTACTAATGCAACGTTCACACCCATCTTGCGTTCAAACGCCCACTTCCGAGGTAAAGCCTAAGTATACACACGGATACGCGCGTTTCGGGCCTCCACGTTCAAAACAATTGCATTGATGAATAGCTACACCAGTTTCTATGACCATTTTTAGGCTCTACGTACAAAATACTGAACTCACGTTGAAAGCGAAACCATTTGAACATTGACCAAACTCCGCAACTGTAGCTACATGCGTTAGTATCAGGTAGCAACCGCCCAATGTGAGCACCATTTGCTAAACTCGTGTTCATGAACCACTGTTAAGCGCATTCTTGAACACGTGTCACATGCCCGATGTGTCCGTGGCGTTACATTTAGGTACCAATACCTTACTTGCAATGATGCTGCCAAGACAGTTAAAGCTAGAAACGTCATTGTCTACGGATGGTAGAACCACCATCAGTGTTTGAATGTGAGGTGTAAGTATAAAAAACGCCATATAAGCTATCTTGGCAAAAAATATCAGTGCATGAGCATTAGCGCTAGCAATCTACAGAAGCAAGCTAGCAGTGAATATAGCTATTTAAAATAAATGTCTAGAGTAATAAAACGGTGCATCAGTGTTACCGCCAGCAAACAATGGAAGCATGCTAGTGCAAAAGAAATAATTAAAAACAAATGTCTTAGTCTGTGTTCATGTTCAAATCTAGACTTAAAACATTTCTGTTTAGCCGTGTATATGACTGAAAGGTCCTATCTGCACTTTTCTTTCCTTTCCTTCCTTTATTTTTAAATCAATTTTCAAATTTTTTCTTTTCTTTTAAAGTAAATTTTACGTTGATTATTTCTATGATGTATTGGGATTTAAATGCATTTTTCTGTCTTGTGAAGCACCTTGAATTACTTTGTGTACAAATTGTGCTATACAAATAAACTTGCCTTGCCTTGCCTAGTCATAAAATAGCAGTGCAACAGCATTAGCGTTAGCAATCTACAGAAGTAACCTAGCAGAGAATTTAACTGTTTAAAATAAATGTCTAACCTTACAAAATTTTAGTGCTTAAGCATTATGGCTAACAAACTATAGAAGCAAGCTAGCAGCAAAATCTTTTTTAAAATAAACGTCTAAAGTCATAAAATATCAGTGCACAAACATTAGCGATAGCAATCTAAAGAAGCAAGCTAGCAGTAAATATAACTATATAAAGAAAATGTCTAATGTCATAAAATTTCAGTGCATAAGCAGTGTAGCTAGCAAACTAAAGAAGCAAACTAGCAGAAAAGAAATTCAAATAAATGTCCAACGACATAACATATCAGTGCATGAACATTAGCACTAGCAAACTATGGAAGCAAGCTAGCAGCAAAACTAGCTATAAAAATTAAATGTCTAAAGCATGTCAGCACTAACGCCAGTAAACTATGGAAGCCAGCTAGCAACAAAAGTAACAGTAATAAATGTCTAAACACATAAGTTGTAACAAAAAAAGTTAATTTATCATCCTTAAAGTGTATTAAATCAAGACAGCTAAATTAAGAATGACTAAGAAAAAGGAACATATGCATCTGGACATGACTTGGTTTGGATACGTAGCCTCCACTTTGGGATTTTTGTTTCATTAGCAAGCGTGGAGAAATGCAACGACAAAATGACTAGTTTCTCGTCCGAGCTGGACGTCAAAACTGTTTCGCTGGACATTTTAGAGGTCCTGGGAATGTTGTGGTTGAAGGGGCTTTAAGCTAGCGGGAGAGCATGTAAACAGAGAGCTCTCAGGAACGATGTGGGGGAAAAAGGCGGCAGGCTTTCTCCACGCCAACAGTCCCGTCCTCTGTTTAGGGGCCCCAAGCAAACTGTTGGAATTCAACATTTCTACAGTGTTTTATTTTTTCCAGCTTCAAAGGAAAGTTGTACTCATTCCTGCATCTGACATACTCCGCTGTACCCCCCACCCCCTCCCATCAACTTCCTCTCACTGCGAGAAAAGCAGCAGCGGAAAACACCATCAATCAATCACTGAACCCGGAGCCTCTGCAGTGGACACTCCAGCCTGAACGAGAAACAGAGTTTCCGTGTTTTACACAACATTTCAAAGGCCTTACAACATTTGATATATTTAGCAGCAGGTTCGCTACCTTGAATAGCTGCAGCGGCTTTGAAATGCTGGGAACATGATGCAACTCCTGGTATCCTGGAGCGATGGTGCGGAATGTTTCCTCAGGCCAACCCCGCCAGTGAGCGGCTTGTTTTATATGTACCTTGTTAGGCTGTGCTTAAAAATTCATTAAAGGAAAGCTCGTTGTTTTTCCGCGCGTTCCCCGCGAACCCCTCTGATCTTACTTCCCCATCATTTGGAGCCGCCTTTTAGCTTTTATTTACCCTCCGGAAATAAGCTGGCAGTTACATCTGTTCAGGTAAGCACTGCCTGGAGCGGCGCCACTGAACTCCGCAGTTCACCAGGCCCACCTCCTCCCCTCAGCAAATCTGAAAGGAAGCAAATATAGACCCCCCCCCAACACACATACCCCCCCTCCCCCGACACACTATGTCTCAGGGACACTGAAACTCGCCACCGACTTGGAGGTGCCTCATTGCCACGCGCCCTGATTCCAAGTGACACCAGAGTCAGTCCTCAGTCACTCCGATCCCATCAAGGATTCGGCTGCCGCTCACCGATGGCGGATGGCCTATTTATACGCCGGTCACCTAATCTCGCCCATCCTTCGCTGGGATTATTAAATTGACAGCAGCATATTTTGAAATATGTGACTGCCTCAAAGCTTGGAAATCCCCAGAAATTATCCAAAACATTTTTGTACTTTTATAGCAGAAATTTTAGGTACTTGTCACTTCAGAAGATTTAAAAGTCTACAAACAAGTCTAAACTCTCGTTTTTTTTCCTTCATACATTTAAGTGATTTTGTTAGCTTAATAACTCTTAAAAGCTGTGTCACAGTCTATATTTTACGTATAGTCCACGTATGAATTTTTGTTCTTTCTTGATACATTGCGTTCGTCATTCATCGCTGTGCCGAGATGTCCGAGGGTCTTTACCTGAATTGGGTTTTGAGCTGTTCAAAATCTTTGGTCATTGAGAATTACGAAGTTTATGCGTATACATGGTTTATACACAATTGTTATGTAAATTTTGCACAATTGATCGTCATTTCGGTGAAATGCATAGGCAAATGACTGGCTTTTCATGTGCGTTTAATGCACTTTTCATGCATCTACCACTGATGTTTAACTTCTATATGGCTTATACATGTCACGTACAAAGTTCGTAATTGAAGCACAGATTATGGCCAGATTTTACTTTTACATTGATTTACGTGTTCTTTGCATGGTTTATTCATATTTCTTACGTGGTTTTAATGTGGTTCATTCGCGATACATTTGTGAAAATTTCATGTAAAGAACCAAAACTTTTCTCATTTTTCTAAGTACATTCACGTATGGCCAATTTTCCTCTGTGCAATATTTGCAAAATCTACTTAGTGGTTGTGTGACACAGGCTTTAAATGATATATTTTAAAATTTTCTTTAATTATCCATCTGCTCTATAACCTGATGACGCGTTCAGGAACCCAACTTTGACTTCCTCCCTATCATCTATATTACAATTTTAGCTTATTTCCTACTGTTTCATGTGATTTTTTTTGGGAAGTTTTTGACACATTCAAATGATGACTGGGCAAATTCAAGGCCTCGAGGGCCGGTGTGTCTGCATGGTTTCCAGATATCCAAGCCTTACTCATGACTGATTACCCTGGTTCAGGTGTATCCAGCCAATTAGAACATGCCAAAACAGGGCATGTTGGAAAACATGCAGGAATGCAGGGGACTGGACTTGCCCATCCCTGATTGGACCACTCCAGAGTTCACTTCTCAAGGCACTTTTTTTCCTTTGCCAGGGGTGAATACTCACACGAGTTTCTGGTAGAAATCAAACAAACTGGATGCTCGTGTAAATAACCCAGAAAAGCGTTGACAGTTAAGATCCATGGCAAGGGTCAGCCACCTGATGTTCTAGTGCAGGAACATCAGGTGATCTGGACACTAGATGGTCTGTAGTGTACTACAAATGTTCAAAGATCCTTTTAATCTGGATTTATTGCCTTCATTTTGGTGTTGTGATTTAAAATGTTTGGGCAATCGTCACCACATGGTGGCAGCACTGGATGCAAGGTGGGTCAAAAATGCAAAATACATCAAACTCTAAGACTAACGAAGGCTAATGCAACCAGGGCGAACAATTTCCAGCCAAATTCCTGAGTTTTGTAAAGTAAACTGAAGAGAGGCAACAGTGTCAAAGTTTGCTTTGGGTAACATTTGCAACGACCAGGAGCCTTTGAAACTTCCAATTGGGTCAACCCATTCTCACCTGGTCTTGAACACCTTGTGTTAAGGCGGCCCTATAGAATATTACAGTTTAAAACACCCAAAGACAAGATGTGAACCCAAGACAGTGCATAGTAAACCGAATGATCAAAGATCCTTTGTGGCGGCAGTGGATGCAAGGTGGGCCAAAAACGCAAAAAACTTGGATTCTAAGACTAGCACAGGCTAATCCACCTGAATTCCTCCAACCTGAACTTGACTATACCACGATCTACATGAAATTTTATTTATTTTTGATTTATTTCATTTAACCTTTGAGATCCAAACCAAAATAAGCTCCTTTCAGTTATTATGGTATCAGTCAAGTCTTGCAATCAAGCTTTGACGGCTTCCGATAAACTTTCGTCGACTTACACCTGACAAGCTAATCAACATTGTATTAGTCCTTTTTCACGCTTTCCTATTATGCTTCACGTTTAATCCTCCATCCATGTTTTTTTTTTATTTAAACGTTGGGTGCTTCCAGTGTCTTGCACAGGCAGGGAAACTAAGATGTTGCCATAATGTTGACTTGGCCCTTATCCGCGCCTTCAACGGCCAAAGCGCACGTCGAGGCGGACCGCGAGCTGTCAAAACTCACCGTGCGGCCCGTGCCTTTTTAAACACTCAACATCTGGGGCGCTATAAACACTCAAGCCGCCACCCCCCAACCCCCTTTTTCCCACTGTAATCAACCCCACATGTGGCCGCACATGCTCCTGTCCTGCTCCTTTTACCTAAAGGGAAGCTGTCAGGTCCCTTAGATCCCCGGCCCCGTCTACGAAACGGAATCCAGCGCCAGGATTACAGTTTGATAAATATTTGAACCCCAGCCCTCCTCCTATTATAATTAGGGCGGGTTTCAAATGGGGCCCCCCGTGTTTGATCTCCACACAGTCCTGATATGGGGCTTAAGATGGGACGTTTATTTAATGACAGCTGCACCGCGAAAAACTCTGCAGCTGGCAGTTAAAAGGAAACTCCTCCCTTGGATACTGTTACACTCACAGATATCATCAATCTATGATTTGAATGCATTCCAGGACTTGTGTAATGAAAGTATGTAACCTAGCTTTTAGTGAAGCGTATCATCACTAAGGCAGCCCCCAGAGATGGCATGACTTTACCTTGCTAGAGTACGTACTTTACTACACATAGGTTATCAAAGTTATTGTGCAGAATAGCGACCTTTTGTTGCGGTTCCTGACCTGTACTCTGCCTCTGTATTGACATTACTGTAAAGGAATGTCAACTTTTATATGGCATTGGAGACATTTTGGCCCGAAATAATTGAATTTGAAATTCTTTCATATTGTAGATATTTTTGCCCATTTTTTACACTGACAGCAAGTCCCATTTAATCGGTAAACGAATTAGCATCCCAGCTAATTCAAATTAGCATTTCATTTCTTCAGTCTTTAGTAAATTCATTCTTAGAGATAGCAGGTCAAATTTAAGGGGGAACTAACGACGCACTTCAGCTGTCAGTCTGAGGTCAATGTGACAAATACTTTTTTTCACAAGAGTTGTTGCATCCAACACGTGCGCAAATGTTATGGTTGTATTTTTGTCAACTACATTAACCTGAATCAAACATAACTGTCATGGCAAGATGGTCAAAAGGCATTGACTGCCACTGTGCTGCTTCCAACATGTGTTTTGATATCTACGATTGTACAGTAGGTCAAAATAAATGTCCCCTAACTTCATCAACCCTTCAACACAGGTCACCTAAGAAACACGCTTTTTGATGTACCATAACTCTTTGAGTATTTACGAATTAAAGCAAATCGGCTTATCCCGACGCGAAGTAAAATGGTTTTTTGTCCTGTTATGTAACACTACATTAAAAAAAAAACGTTGTTGGTATATGTTCACGTTAATTAAGTGTTGTATTAGTTTGCTACACTTCACTAACGTAAACCTTATGTTAGTAAATTTAACTTTGCTACACGTTACTAAGTAAATTTTAGATTAGTAAAGTTTCAGAAAACTTTGGAACACTTGTAAAGTAAAATGCTTTGGTAAACCTTACATAAGTAAAGTGTTGCATAACTAGGAAACACTTTACTAACATAAACTTTGCATAGAAAATTTCAGATTAGTTAAGTTTCTGAAAACTTTGCAAAACTTTCCTATTGTAAACTTTATGTTAGTAAAACTTACATTAGGAAAGTGCTGCATAACTTTGCAACACTTCACTAAGAGAAACTAAGAGAAACTTCACTAAGAGAAACTTGAGATTAGTAAACTTTAGATAAGTAAAGTCTCTGAAACACACTTTTGCAAAATAAATTTCTTTGGTAAACCTTACAGTACTAAAGTGCTGCATAACTTTGCAACACTATACTAACGTAAGCTAAATGTTAGTAGACATTACATTAGTAAAGTGTTGCAGAACTTTCTTAATGTAAGGTTTACTAACACTTTGGTAACGTAAACTTTACATTAGTAAAGTGTCATATCTTTGCAACACTGCTAAGAAAAACTTCACATTACTAAAGTTTCTGAAAATCGTTGCAACACTTTTGTAAAGTAAACTGCTTTGGTAAACCTTACATTACTAAAATGTTGCATAACTTTGCTATACTTTACTGATATAAACTTTACATCATTATATCATAAATTAATTACGTGTCATGATTTTACAACACTTTTGTAACATATATAAATGTCATATCTTTGCAACACTTTACATTAGTAAAGTTTATGTTTGTAAACTTAGTAAAGTGTTGACGCATTTGTAACAACGACTCTATTTCTTTTTTGTTTTAGGGTATTTGCATGCTAACTATCTTATTAGCTAATTTTCTAGTAAGAAAAATGTGCTGACAAAAGACATTTTAGACTTCAAATAATATTATTCATAGAAATCTAGTATAAATTTTTAGCTAAATAGCTAGCTAATAAGCATTCAAATAATTAGCATGGGTGTCAGTAAACTTTACAGTAGTATAGTTTCGAATGATTTTTTCACATTTTTGTATCGTAAACTTTACAATAGTACTGTTGCAGAGCTGTGCTACACTTAACTAATGGAAGTGTTAGGTTAGTAAACTTAACATTAATAAAGTGTTGGATACCAGTGCAAAGCTGTTTTTCTCCCGGTCAGAATCAGCTAGAATTACTTACTGTGTGATGGTCCAATGAATTCTAACAATGGAACTCCTGTGTTAAAGGGTAAACTTTAACTAAATATGGTTACCATAGCATTATGGTAAAACATATGGACTGTCATGAACCTTTCCTTTATTCTTCACAAATCCACTGAGTCTTAATACCCCCCACCCCCCAGGTTTGGGGCAGATGTTCCCAACGTTTAGATCAGTGAGGGGTTCATTTCACTCTCCTTGCTCCCTTCTGTTCACTCCAACAAACCAAGCTCCACAAAATAACTCAAGAAAGTAGCACAAATGGCAAACAATAAAGCCATGTGGCGCCCGTGATGCATTAAAGCTGACAGGAGTGAAGGATGTTCAGAGCACTATCTTTTTTTTGTAGTCAAATTAAAGTCAACTTTTTTTTTTAAATTAAGCAGATCTTAAGAAAAGAAACAAACTCCAATTAGCTCAAACTACACTTGCCTCTGTGGTCCCATTTGGCAATCGACCACAACCAATAAACCTAAAGGTCCCAATACGTACTTTTTGCGTATATTGGACAGATGTAAATTGGTCATTTATGAATACATGTGGAAAAAGTAAGAAAAGTTCTGGTCTTTATGTGAAATTTTCACAGTTGTATCACGATTGTATCACGTTAAAACCACAGAAGTCAGAATAAACCACACAAAGAACACGTAAATCAACTTGAAACATGAGCCATTCAGGAATATTGCGCTGTTTATGTGTAATTTAATAAGCGATTTACGTGTCAATTTTGTCATATGTGCAATGTAAAACGTAACCATCGGTGGTACATACATGAAAAATCAGTTAGACATATCGAACAGTTTTGAAAAGCCAAAAATATGCGCATGTAAGATATAATACCATATAAACTACATAAAACTGCATAATTCTGAATGGACCAAAACTTTTGATCGGACCAAAACTTTTGATCAGCTCAAAACCAAATTCCCCTGAAAGACCTATCGCCGAAAACCCACAATTAACATCTGTGCACATTGACGAATGACCAACCCAAGAAACACAAATGAATTACGTATCTTTCACGGATGTATCACCAAAGACCAAAATTTCATTCGTGGAAAATGCGCAATGGCCTTGAGCAGGGAACGGTGTACGACGGACCGATCCAGCCTGACACTTGAATTTTGTCTCTGCGGGAAGTCTCAATTTGGTCCATAACCTGACAGCTTCCGTCAAGTTCCGGACAGCTCTAAGCTTTCATCTTCATAAAGCTATAAACTTTGCAAGAATTTGGTTTTGTTGAATGAAAGATTTTAGTTTCTTATTAGACGTGTGTTGGTTGCTCTGGACTACCATTATAACAAAATTGATAGAAATATCTCTATGTGCTCCGAAGCTCCCACTTTAGGTGTGGAAATGTGTGTGTGTGTTGCGTTTGGTCCCAAACCTATATATCATCAAGTGACGACGCCCCCTGAGCGCCAGACCGTCACTTAGGGGTCAATCTCTTAAATGAGATTTCAGCAGCGCTGACCCGTGCGCTAAACCTTCCACCTTTTACCAGGAGAACAGGAACGACCTTTGACTCCAGGGGGTGGTGTCTGAGAGCAGCCACTGTCTCCCGGGCAGTGGACGAACATTGGTTGAGCCGTTGAGGAGGAGCACGGATGACCACCGGGGTCGGTCTGACTGGACATTTAGAGTCCACTCTTCCTTAAAGAGTTTTGTACCTCGGTCTTGTTGTAGGTTTTAGCCTGTTGTTTTTACTTTAAAATGGTCTCATTCGTGTGTTGAATTGTTGTTCTGCATCAGGCAACTTTGTTACTTGAGCTTCAAGGCAAGTTTGATCAAAAACAAATCAATAATTGTTGACTTTCTTTGCAGAATAGTCAACTTTACAACCAAAAATAACAATTTTACTGTAGAAGCTCTAAAGCAGCCCCATACCATTATGCTACCACCACCGTGCTTCAAAGAACTAATTATAAACCAAAAGATTTTTGTTTAAACTTCAGTCAAAAATTTTTTTTTAAGTGCTTTTAAAAATCAATTTCCTACATTAAAACTGTCCAATAATGAATTTAATATTTCAATATTCTTGTAACACAAGTGTTTCTCCACCTGTTAGCTTAAAGACAAGGCACAGACAGATGCAGCCCCATACTATTATATATTATACCACCACCACCATGCTTTACTGATATATTTACTGAATCATCAGGACATGTAAAATTCTCCCTACCATGACAAAGGTGGATAAAGGTGAAAAGATTTCATGTAATCCATGGACACCAGTGAAGATCACAAATCATTGAAGAAAAAAGATTCAGAGCTCTGTCTAGTGGGTCTAGAGTGGGTCCCAATTACGGGATCTATCTATCTATCTATCTATCTATCTATCTATCTATCTATCTATCTATCTATCTATCTATCTATCTATCTATCTATCTGTCTATCTGTCTATCTACCCACCCAATGCAAATAAAAGTTTGGACACACCTTCCCATATATTTGAATGAGAAGGTATGTCCAAACTTTTGGTCTGTACTGTAAATATATACATACAGTTGTCGGTTGTCGTGCCAGTGTTTTCCAACTCCCAGGCAAACAGATGAGGCACAGAAGCCACAAGGAAGCCCCATACCATTATACTACCACCAACATGCTTTGATTATAAATTCATGAAATCCTATGGAAATTTTTAAAAACTGTTTAACTTTAAAAAGACCAAATTTTTATGAAATCTGAGGCGTTTTTACAGCTTCCTGAACCTTCAATTCTAACAAGTAGTTAGTTATATTTAAGTAACAAAGTAGAAAAGGTGTATGAAGCGTGTAATGCATGATTTTGAGCTCCAATACACTTTTTTCTGTTGCCCAGTAGGATTTTTATGAAGCTTAACTTCGGAAGCAGCTGAATGTCATGGTTATGTAAGGGACAGATGCACCCAGGCACGTTTCTGCCCGGCTGCACCTTAAACATTCTCCCGACTCTGTCCTGATCCCGCATCGGTGCCTCGCACCGAAAAGGCAGTTGGATTTCATTTTCACTTCAAACAGGTGGGCTGTTGCGCTTTGGATGTGTTCGCTTTGAGGCGCACAGCGCTTTTCCCCCAGGGGGCAAACCTACACGCTGCACCATATGCACACAAACACTGCAAAAAAAAAACACAACACGGAACAGGCTTTAATGTGCATATTGTGCGTTTCTTTTCCACTGACATCTTGCAAGTGCTTTATGCATGTCATTAATTGAGTCTCCAGCTCCCTGGAGTGGTTAGCTCTGCTTGCAGTGAAGAGATAGAGGGTTGGAGATGGTCTTTGTGTGTGTCAGTGTGCGCTGTTCACACACAACCCTGACCGCCTGATGATTATGCTTGATCAGTGTCAAACACAAACTACTGCATCGGTTTCTTTGAAAGGGAATACATTGTGCACTGAGGCTTTCTCCAGACCTTTAGTGCTGTTTTTTTTCTCTCTCTCTTTTGCCAAGCATGGTGATTTATCCAATTCACCCAGATCTGAGAAATGTAATCCTTTAGGTTTTTTTTTATTTTTTATGTAGCAACACGGCCGGCGCACTCATTCAATTGCAGAAAACTAAAAACGTGTCTCTACAAGGGATCAAAACTTCCCTGGTGAGAGAAAAGATCAAATCAGATTCTGCTGCAGAGGAGGAAAGGGGGGGAACAACAAAAAGATGCACAAGTGAAGAACAAATGAGCCCAGTTTTGAGTTCAAATATACTTGGATATTAGGTAGAAACCTATATGGCGCATAGACACTGTCAAAGTTGATTGTGGAGAAAATAATTTTGTCAAATCTTGAAATTTACTTCATGCAATATCATTTAAAACAAACCAATAGCTTTTTTGCAGAACATGGTTAATGATACCAGTTGTGGTAGACTTAAAGAAACAGAGATTTCAAATTATTACTGGTCCATACAGTGAAAGGAAGGGCGATGTTGTTTTAGTGAATTTGGCGGTACTTTTGATTCCATTTATTTAATTTATAATTGTCCAGAATGTATTTTTATTGTATCCATTTGGAAATGCTGCTTTGGTAAAGCCATTTTTGTACTTTTTCCTAGAATTTTGGATGGATGTAATAGTAATAAAAGTTCACGAGCAATGCCAAGGTTTAAGAATAAAGCTAGGCGTCATCAGCATATAGACAATTTCAAAAGATTTTTGATGGTTCAGATGGAGTTTGCAGAAAACCAAGTCAAACACAAGTCCAGACCTAGTCACAATGAGTCGCACAATTTTACAAATGGTTGGGATTTACCAATGGTGTAAGGGATAATCATTCATGAAAACATTGGCATTTGGGTGGAATGTATCTATGGTAGAATAAAACCTTGGGGGGGGAGGGGTTTGTATGGCAGAAATATGAAAAGTGCTTTTGGTTAAACAGCAAAAGTTTGTGAACAATACCAAGATTTATGGATAAAACGAGGTGTCATCAGCATATTGACAAATACAAGTAATTTCTGATGACTCAAAACGAGTTATTTAACAAAGTCAAAACCAAGTCAAATTGAAATACAAATCATGTCAGGTCAAAATGAGCCACAATTTCACAGATAGGTTGTCAAAGCAACCAGTAATATAGATTTACAGGTTCTGCGAAGCAGAACATTTAGCATGAGACGGAGGGTATGAAGCAGACGCCGATAGGGGCGTTCTTGTCTTGAACAAGTTCCGCTCAAAATGCACCCAAATTACCATCCATATTCCTCCTGACTGAGTACCACTGTACAGAAAAGGGATTTATTTTTCCTAATGGCTCAGACTCAGTTTACTTTCAATACATATCAGGAACCTTTTTTAAGCAATAGTTTCTCATAGGATGATCATTGAAGGATGTGAACACCACCAAAGATCGCCTTGTGCTGCATTGCCACTTTGGGACGACAGTGTTCCAAAAATTGCCCAATCTAAGGTATAGATAAAAAATATGTACATGCGTAATGATTACTTGTCTCACTACCATGAGGCAGTAGATTACCTGTGATGAACATTTTTAAATATAGTTGACAATATGGGTTTGTCGCCTTCCCTAACCACAAATCCGGTACCATATCTAATTATCGTTCAACACTTGCACATATTTTCTTTTGAAAGTGCTATTCCTCAGAGTAGTAATAGTCATTCTGTCCATAATGTTCCTCAGAGCTGTTGTCAAAATGAACGTGGCTTCATTCTCTAAAAAAGCGGCATGTTTTATTGACAAATACTTGGTAATATTTTGTGTTTTTGTAGTGTAATTGTAAGTGTGGGTTGAATTTGCTTTAAGTAGAATGGTCAATTCCAATGAAGAGTTTGAGTCTTTACATCCCTGCCTCATTAGTGTCACGCTGTACTCTCCAGTCAGATTAAAACTTTCCAGTTGCATCATTTTACACAAACTTGGAAACTACAGCATAATTCTGACACATGCAGATGTACTGTACTTTTTCCTTGAACTTTTTCATTGTTTTGGCCAATCGCACGCGTGCCGTCGAACTGTATGAGTGTGCACACTGGACGCTACCAGCTGCAGTCTATCACGCCGGCCGACGGGAAGTCAGGAGTCCTTGAAAGCGTGAAGCCGAGACATTTATGATTCATGATGTTTTCTGAAATTCAAACCGAGTCCTGCTGGAGTGTGTGTAGTGAATTAACAGTTGATTTTTTCCCCTTTTGCCTTTAAACTCTGCGTTTTTCTTTCTTTCTGTCAATACGTCGTCCAAAACGCTACAGTAATTATGTGAGACAGATTTGTACGACTTTTGGAAAACAGTTTGGTGCCTGTTGACCACTTTGTCACAACAACTTCAACCGATAAAATTTGCCACCGCACTAGCATAAGTGGCTGAAGTTTTAGACCTTGGATGCCGTTCGTGTTTGCCAAATAGTGTCAAGTGCAGCAAACATGCGACATTTTTGTAAACGTCGGCCACTTGGAGGTTTCTCTGCCCTGTAAAGTGCTCAATAAATGTGCCAAAGGATCTAAAGGAGTTTGTACTCAACTGATATTCGACTCCGGCGAGAACCTAGACTATTCAGTTGTCTCTCAGTCTGTTGACGTGTGCGGTTTTTTATGCTGGAAAAGAGGCTAATTGAAGTTTTATTTGTTTTTCAGAGGGCATTCAAACCAGCGCAGGAGGGCTTTTCACAAAGGGGGTTCTCATTGGGGCGGGGGTTGCTTGGCTAAACACGATAGGGGTAAATATTTGTATCTCAGCGGTGGACGAACGGTGCTGAGGTCAGTCGTCTGGAATCCCTGGGTTGTTTGGAGACCACTGTTGTTACAGTTGGGGCCTTTTTTTTAAGGTAAGGAAAACAACAGGCACGAAAGGGAAGAGATGGGGAGCTAGACTCCCCCGGGGATGAAAACTGAGCGCCAACAGTAAAACAAAGGAGAGTGTCGGAAGAGAAGTGCAAAAGAAGTACAAATCAGTCTACTACAGTGTAGTTAAACACTATTTTATCAGTTTTATCCAGAAGGTGATCGTCTTAGAAGGTTACCCTGAAGTTCTAACCATTTAGGGACATTTTGGTTCGGAGAGTTTAAATTTAAGTCTTTCAGGCCTTTAGTGTGAAGAGATTGGCCTTTCCTAAAGCCTCACTCGCAGATGAGGGCAAAAAGTAGATCAAAAGTGTATTGGGTCGTGATTAAAATCAGCTCCTGTACAGGTTTGTAACTGAGCCATAAGATTTACCTTCAACCGGTGAGGCTCAGAAAAAGGGTAGCACCTGTACAGGTGCGTCTGACTAAGGCTTTAACCATTGGATGAAAAGGAATCGCCGGGCTGGGTGGGGACAGGCGACTGGGGCGACATTAGCCCCGCTGTCTGGCACAGTCGGCGGTTTTATTAGGGGCCGCCTGCACCGCTCTTGTTTGTCGACAGACTCGCAGGTAATGTGGTGATAATCGCTCCGGAAGCTTCCATCTGCTCATTCGCTGGAGAGGTGCTGGGGAGCTGCCCTCGTTTCAAATCCATTTTCCCAGGAGCTGATGGGAGGCCGC
The DNA here is from genome assembly GCA_037389245.1 of Oryzias sinensis. Taxonomy (NCBI): domain Eukaryota; kingdom Metazoa; phylum Chordata; class Actinopteri; order Beloniformes; family Adrianichthyidae; genus Oryzias; species Oryzias sinensis. Next base: position 3,055,292 of record CM074510.1, on the reverse strand, counting down.
AGGGCCCAAGGGGTAGATGTTGGAGAGAAATGTGTGTGTGTTTGGGGGGTATGTTTCATTTACACAGGAGTGCCGGTGCGCTCGGCGACCAGGTTGTCTCTGCTTGTACCGACTAATGGTTCAAACCCAGCTGGCTTCAGCTGGGAGCTCCTGAGTAATACATTTTGCTCCTTGGCTCACTACCAAGAGCGTGGCATTTCAGTGGCGCGATGCCTTTTATTTTTCAGGTGTTTGCAGCAATTGCCATAAAAGCCAATAAATAAGCGTCCCCGTGTATCTAGGATGTCCATTTGAGGGGTCAGAGGGCAGCACACCAAGGAGGAGGGGGGGGGTCGGGAACCAGCCAGTGTAGCGAAGGCTGTCGTCTGCCGCCTTTCTGTTTGTGAGAGGCAATTCTCCACGCTTGTAATTACACGTCTTTAATTGATAACGCGGAAAAACAGCATTGATTTGGTGTCAGCTGAAGGAGCACAGCAATGCGGCCTCTAATTACTTTTCAGTTCTGCAATGTCAGGTTCGGTTTCTGCAGTCGCATCTGCGGCGCGGGGATGGAGCTCATGCCATCACACCTGAGTGCTCCCCCTTTCCTGAACGCCGCCATGAACTGACTGGAATGAGAAAATGATTGCAGCATTGTTTTTGGAAGCGGCAGCAATACGGGGTTGTTGTATAAAATCCAGCTGAGGAACCCCTTCCAGTGTCAAAATGTTCTTTATTTAAAGCCAATAATAAACCAATAATACCAAAGGTGAAAGTTCTTCAATAAACAAGATTTCACTCTCAAAACTGAAGATTTTCAACACAATATGTAATTATTTTAAGCTGACACTTTTATACAACTAACTGCATTTTCACTATTTTTAAAACAACAGTTTCTTTTAGCTGTGATACACCGTTTGAAGTTTATTTAGTATTAATTTTAAACATTTCTCCCATCTACCTGTCAGTTGTAATAATCTTTTAACATCAGCTTTTATCCTACTATTTGCCTTTTAATCAAAGTTTTTGGAAATTGCTTTATCTACGGTTAGCATAATCTCTTTGATATAGCATTTTATTAATTCTTTAAGTTGTTAAAGCCCTGTTGACGTTAAAAATGATTGTGCCATCGTTAGGGTTTAATTACAGTTAATTTTGAATGAAAGTTGCATCTTAGGAATGTTTTCTTTAGCGTATCTTTGTCATGTTGGTCAGTAAATTTAGCTTCGGTTAGCATATAGCACTTAGCCTATCTTAATATCTAACTAAAAATATATAGACATGGCTAGCATTTTCTTTTAAATTTCTTTCAGAAATCACTCTTTTGGGTTGGCTAAATATATGTTTTGAACTTCCCAATAGACAGTTTTTTAATGTAAGATTTAGCCTTAATCTGATTTTACAGTGTGCAATTATATATTTGCAGTAATATTTGGTGCCGTAGCGGATTTTAAACAAAATACAATAAACCAGTTTTAGTTAGCATCAATAGCTCTTGGTAAGCTAGCACTTAATTTGGCATCGTCGCCTTGATTTACCTATTTAATCACATTCTTCAAACATTTAGTTAATTTTAGCTGTTAGTTTTAGCACCAATGCAAAAAGTTAGCTAACAGCTGTTTGTTTTAGCATTTTTTCCACTGTCTTTTACTTTTTTATTTGCAAGTTAGCATTAGGTATATATTTACGCTTGTTCAGATGCTATTTTTAGTATAAGCAGCAATGTTTTGTCAATTTTAATAATTGAAAATTGTTGTTAGCTCACATCGAGAAAGTCTGCTATCATTAGCAGTTTTTAGCTATGAATTGTTTTTTTTAGCACTTTTTCAGCTTTTTTTCCACTGACGTTTTCTATTTTAGCAATATTTTAGCATTTAAATGTATGTTTAAACATTTTCAAAAAAGACTTTCAGCCCCTGTTAATGCAGTTACCAATCATTAGCTGTTGTTAACTATTATTTCAGAGTTGGCACTTTTTTAGCATTTGATTAATTACATTTTTAGCTTCTTTTCGACTATTTTCACTAATAATTTAAAAGTTGCTAACTTTTAGTAATATCAGTAACATTCTGTTATGTTTTGTTAACCTTATCAATAAATTTTGCTATCATTAGCTGTTTTTAGCAATTATTTGGCCGTAAGGACTTTTCTAGCTTCTTTTCCAGTATCTTTCTCTTTTTTTTGTCTTTCTTCAGCATTAAGTACGTGTTTAAGTATTTTCAGACGCTATTTTTAATTTTGCTAGCAAATTTTCATCAATTCGAATGAAGTTGGCTATTTTTAGCAAATTTGTTAGCGTTAGCACTTTTTTTGGGGCATTTGTTTGACACTGTTTTAGCTTCTTTCCCACTGCCTTTCACTATTTACCAATAATTTAACATTAAGTATAGGTTTAAGCCTTTTCACACATTGTTTTTATTTAGTATTAATAACTGTTCTTTTTTTGTGAGTGTTTGCTTTGACTAATTTCTGATTTAGCATAAAATACGGAATGACTGAGGCATTCCTGACGGTTGGCTTCTCCGTCATTAGCACTGAGCTCCTGCTTCCCTTTGGAAATATTCTATTTCCTTCCAGAATGGTGAGAATTTGGACACACAGTCAGGGGAAACGGCCTCACCAGGACCCATGTAACGATCAATGTCAGCAGAGCAGAGTGCAGCCGCACACAGAGACAGAGAAAAAGGGAAAAAAGGACTTAAGCAAACAAACCGATGAAACGAGGAAGTGGATCAGGCTCCGTGCCCCGTCGATGGCCCTGCATTTCAGCCCGGCCATCGCTGTGAATTTCCTCCTGGGCTAAAGCAAAGTAGGGAGACCAGTGGAGGAGCGCTAACCCGGTTCTGCACCGCACCGCTAATTTGAAGGAGTGTAGAAGAGCGCCGTCGCCGAGGCGATGACAGAGCAGAGCCAGCTGGCATTATAGTCGACGGTTCAATGCAACCAAAGGTGGAAGAAAATCACCGTTAGCTAAGATTTTTAGCAATATTTAAGATTGTTCAAGGGGGGGAAAGAAAGCGCTTTTTTAAATTTTTACTCCCCTTTTAGCCAAAATGGTCACATTAACATCACAGCTGTGACAATAAAAGCTAAAGGCTGTAAAGCATCAGCAAAAACTCCAAATTTATTCACATTTATGGGACTATTTTCAGCGTAACTGAGCGTCGGGGAGGAAGCGAGCTAATGAAGATACCCCGTTTGTTGTGACACAAACATGGATGCTTAAAAGCGTTGTAATGTGCTTTTAATTAGCTTTTAATGATATTACCTGATCTTAACGAACCTCAACAGGATGATTTTTGTGTTTTTTTTTTTGGATGTTTGTCGCTCTCTTTTATTCCCCGAATAAATTTCCATCAATTCTCAGCGGGGGTTTGTTTAAAAAAAAAAAAGAAATAAAAAAGATGTCATTTGGTGTTGGCAGAAAACCATAAGCATGCATGTTTTCTCAGAGAGGCTGTGGGAGATTTTTTTTTTTTTTCCATGTGCTCTACAGCCTGTAGATGGAGCTGCACTCTACTCTTCTGGTCTTCTCCTCTTCATCTTGGGCTGTGCTTTTGTGGACTCAGTCAATGTACACCTCTATGAATGTATAGGTTCAAAGCTCTGGTTTTATGCATTTTAGACAAAACATTAAGGCATAAAGTGAGGTTTAGAATAAAAGGAGGGGAAATCCTAAAATATTCCATAATATTCAAAAAAACGTGGCTTGTAGTGCCTGTTATTGCTCTGATCTTCACTGAAAGGATCCTTAAAAGGCTTAAATTAAGGAAATTATCAACACTAATAATAATTATTCTACGTTTTAGTGTTAAGGTTTGAAGTTTGGTTAGGTTTATATTAATGTCTAGGGTTAAAACTCTGTTTCTCTGTGTCTTTGACACACTAAAAGGTGCAAAGGAACATTGAAAAGAGTCGGGGTAAATTCCTGGAAAATTTCGTTATCTTTGACAAAATGTAAAAAATTGCTTCAATGCTGGTCCAAGTTTCGATTTTAATTGAAAGTATACTTACAAGGTCTAAATTGAAGAAAATAACACTACTGACATCAGTTTTACTGCTTTTGTGGACACATTTTAGTGTTTACGTTAATGTCCACCTCTATGAATTTACCCTCCTGAGGTTCAAAGCTCTGACTTTCTGCGGATTTGACAAAATAAAGGGCATAGTAAAAAAATAGAGTAAAAGGGGAATTCTAAAATATTCCATAATCTTGGAAAAAACAAAAATGTGTCCGTTATTGCTCTGATCTTAAGTAGAATGGTAATTAAATTACAGAAATTAACATTATTGACACAATTTTTTACCAGTTATTTTTTGTGTGTGCAGTTTTTCCCTATTGTGGACGTATTTTTTTTTTTTGTTTATGTTAATGTACACCTCAATAAATGTAGCCTCCCAGAGGGTTAAACCCTTGGGTTTTATGCGTCTTTGACTGATAAATGAAATAAACCAAGTTAAAAGCAGTAACGGAGAATTCCGAAAAAATTCTGTACTCTTTGAAAAATCTATGAAATGGCCTTTTATTGCTCTAAACTTGAAGGAATTAATCAAATATAAATACTATTGTTCTATGTTTTTTTGCTGTTAATGTTTTCATTTGTGCTTGTTTATGTTGAAGTTTGCCTTCATTAATGAAGCTTCTCAGAAGTTTAACGCTCTGTTTACGTGTATTTGATAGGATAAAAGACATGCAGGAAAGTTTATAAGGGTAATAGTAAACTCCTAAAAATATTCTATAATCTTCAAAAAATTAAGAAATGCTCTAAAGCCAATTATTGCTCTTAAATTGACTAAGACTATTAACACCTGTTCAACGTTTGAATTTTTTGCTGTTCAAGCCTTCTTCTATGCTTTTATGGACACATTTTTACTTTAATTTTAATGTACACCTCTATGACTTTAGCCTCTTCAAGGCTCAACTCTGTGTTTATATGTGTCTTTGACTGATAGAAGACAAAAAGGAAGGTTAAGAGGAGTAAATCAGAATATCTGCAAAGTTTCGTAATTTTTGAAAAAGATTACGAAATGGCTTTCAAGTCTGTTATTGCTCTAAACGTGACTGAAATGATCAATAAAAGATCAAATCTCATGAAAATGGTTAACATATTCTCTACGGTTTTTGCAGTTACTCCCTTCATTTTTGCTTTTGTGGACACATTTTAGCGTTTAGGTTCAAAGCCCTGTTGTTATGTGTGTTTCATTTGGATAAATGGTCGAGAGGAAAGTTAAAAACAGTAATGGAGAATTCCGGAAAAATATACTGTTCTTTGAAAATAAATCAAGAACTGGCTTTAATACCTGTCGTTGCTCTGAAATTGACCAAGAGGATCCTTAAAAAATAGAAAAATATCAATACTTTTAACACCAGTTCTATGGTTTTTCTGCCATTCACCCCCTTAATTCTTGCTTTAATGGATAATTTTCAGTGTTTATTCTAATGCACACCTCTATTACGTTAGCCTCCCGGAGGTTGAAATCTCTGTTTTTATGTTTCTTTCACAGGATAGAAGACGTAGAGGAAGGTTAGAAGGATTAAATGACATTTCCTAAAACATCTTTGAAATAATTAAGAAATAGTTTAATTCCTGTTGTTGTCATGAAATTATAGGCATACTTAAAAAGGCCTAAAAGAATACAAATATCACCAATATTAACACGTTATACATTTTTCCCCGTTTCTTCCTTCGTCTGAACCCATGTGGACACATTTTAGTGATTATATTAATTTACACTTCTATAGCATCTCAAAGAGTTGAAGCTCTGTTAATATGAGTCTTTGACGGATAAAAGACATAGACGAAGGTTAAAAGGAGTAAAATTCCTAAAAGATTTAATGCAAATATCAACACTATTAACACCTGTTCTATGTTTTTTTTTGCCGTTTCTTTCATCGTTTGTCTTTGCGTAATTACATTTTAGAGTTTATGATTTTCTCCTCTTTAAGGCTCAAAGCATTTTTATGCATATTTGATGGGATAGAAAACGTAGAGGAAGGTCAAAAGGAGTTGAGATAGATTCCGTTAAAATTTCGTAATTTTCGGGTGGAAAAACTCAAGTGATGGCTTTAATTGTTGCTCTAAAATAAACTTAAAAAGGATACTTAAGTCTGAAATAAAGAAAATATCAATTTTTTTAAATTTCTTTTATACATTTTTCTCATGTATCTACCTTGTATTTGTGGACAAATTTTGGCGTCTGTGTCAAATTTAGCCTTTCGCAGGTTCAGTGTGTCTTTATCTTTAACCGATCAAAAAGCAGAGAGGAGACCTAAAAAGAGTAAAGGTTAGTTCCTAAAAATTCTGGAATCTTTGAAAAAGGTAAAAAAAAAATTGGCTGTAATGCTCTGACTAAAGTGACAAAAATAATCCTTAAAGGTCTAAACTAATGAAAATATTACTACTATTAACAACTTTTCTTCCTTCGTTTTCTACTTCTGTAGGCTCTTTTTAATGTTTGTGTTCATCATACACCTCTATGAATTTAGCCTCTTGAAGGTCCGAAGCTGTGTTTGTATGTGACGTGGACTGATAGGAGATGAAGCGGATTGTTAAAAGAAGTAAAGATGAATTCCTGAAATATTTTGGAAGCTTTGAAAAAACTGAAGAAATCGTTTTGGTGCCTATCATTGCAGTTACTTTGACTAAAATGTGACATAAAATGTTTCGGACCATGAGATGCACTCAAAATCCTTTGAATCTCTCAAAAATACAACACTGTGGCATATAAATCTACAGTATGAATTATGGTTGTGCTTATTGCCAGGGAACCAATTTTCGTTGGTACATGGGGTTCAAAAATGTATCAAAATAATTCTGTACGACTTTGGTAACCTTCGAAGTTGCACTGCTTGTTGGATTGTTGGAACATTATGGGTACAGTATTAGGAGTCTGGCAGAGTGATGCAGTCTGTGCTTCAACATAATGAAGTGAAAAAATGAGAGTATTATTTTGAATCTTGTGTGTTACAACTGAACAACTTTAGGCGTTGCTGTCAATAAAGTTTGACCAATTTGTCGTGCTGAAGTGTCCGTTAGACGATGGTCACAGACAATGCCACCGAGAGACGACCTATGTGCAAAATTTTCATCGAGTATGGCGGGTGGCTGCACAGTGCCCTTTGCATCAGTCGCATTTTTATACGCTGCACAACGGCCGCAAAGGCTTTAAGAAAAAGTTACATTTTTACAGCTAGTGTACGATTTCTTTTGACATCAGTCAGTGGCCAACCAGGCTCATTTGGAGGTTGTGTGGTGGCAGGAAGGCAGCAGCGTCTGTGGGGAGGATCTCCAAGGTCCCTAAAATCATCAAATGATCCGCCCATTTCCGGCTGATCCCGTGCTGCCGTCCCACTGCTTCCGTCTGGTTGATAGAAATCGTACGGTAGCAGCGTGGGCATTCGGCGAGGGCTAATGACGTGGGCCGGGGGCCCGGTGTTGACCGCCACCATGGTTCCAAATGGGGAGATGGCATTAATGCTGAACAAAACTCATCATGGTGTTGATAGCAATAGAACATAGTGCTTGATGCAATGATCGTAGAGTAAGAGTAACGTGCACAAGTAGTGCGCAGAGGATGGAAAATCAGAGTTGCAAATGACAAGTCGTTCAAATTTCAAAAAGGCCGTCATCCTCGACTGACTTACTGCCGCTGTCTACATTCGTGACCCCGCCAAGGATTTTTTTAAAATCAGGTGGTGGCATGAGATGTTGAGGATTCGTCAGGTTCCTATCGCACGGTGGCAGTCACTGCTAAGACATGAAGAACAACACAGTTTGCCAGAAAAACTTCCCATCAACCTTTCTGACCAATCGCCTGCCTTCTGGCCCATTTTGGCATTCTGGGTAGTGTGGTAGTATGTGGTCGTATCAGACTTTTTGGGGGATTTTGCTTATAATGGTGAGCCTTATCGTCCAAGCATTTTGTATTCATACAAGCTAATTGTCAGAGTTTAGTAGCTTTTGAGATTTCAACCTGCGACGAAAGGTCGGCCCATTCGTGTCAACTTCAACATGCGCTCGACTCGATTTGCTTTGAAAAGGACACTAAACCCCACTTCTTTCCACATACTTGGAGTGTAATGTCACAAGTAAAAATAATCTTTAAGGTCGTGTCATGCCTAGTAATTAAAAAAAATAAAAAAAATGCAGAGAGTCGTATTATAGGTGATTTTCGCCACTCAAACGGTGTGTGAAATAGAGCCACCGTCGGGTCATTGTTGATCCCCACCTCTAATAGAATAATCAATCTTGCTTTTGGCAAGACAGTGAGATTAATTATTAAGGACTAAACATTTACCAGCCAAGCCTGCACCTCTCTCCACCGCCGCGGCTTTAAGAGGAAACCGCTCAACCTGCCATAAATTGATTATCTCCACGCTTATCTGCTGACAACAACCAAGCAGTCCTCCACCTTTAAAACAATGCTATCTTTCCAGTTCCTCAGTCGCAGATTTATTTCATGTAGAACACTCGCAGAATGAGGATTAACGGTATCTACTTATACGCATGTGATAAACTCTTATCTCCTCTCTTCCCCTGAGCACTCTGTGGGTGCACGTTGACCTGTTTTCCCTCTTTTCTTCCTGTCTCCATCCTTCTTCCTCTGCTCCGCACCTCGGCGATGTAATCGTTTATCCGTGGATAATCTGCGTCTCCCCCCTCAATTTGTGAAATCCTGTTGCACCAGTAACGTTTTTGTTATTCTGTTTCGGCTTCAGGAGAAATGGAGGGAGTTTAGGTGAAAGTACTTTGATTGTACAAGTGTATTTTTTGGTAACTATACAAAAAACTTGCAGTAATAAACTTCCAAGAGACACGTACAATGAAGTATACACAATTTTAATCAAGAGCTTCTAATGCATTTCAACTAATGTAATTAGATGTCGGTAATGTTTTAGTAGCCTGATGACGCTTAAAAATGAAATTGTTGATCTAATTCCATTTTATTTCATGAACAGTGGAAAATAATTTTGACGTATTTCCTCTACCGGTCGTATACACGAAGGGTTGACCTGAACTGGTGCTTGTCTGGGCCCCTGGAGGGCCGTATAGAGGAGTGGCTGAATCTTAAAGGGAGCACAGGAGTGTCTTATAGTTCCTTTGAAGGACGTCATGAAAACGGAATATTTGATTGTCAAATGTGTACCATTGTCGTACTTGCAGTAAGTGTATCGGGAAGAACTCGTAAGTTTAATGCAGGTTCAATGCGCTAAAGGTCTAGGACTGTAGTCGTTGGTAAGCTGGAGAGGGTGGTAGTAGTGGCTTATTACCGACCACACGCAAATATCACACAAATGTGAGGGTGTGCAAGTTATGGGTAAGAGCCCAGAGGACACCCACACTAACTACGACCCATTGACAGGTGTGTCGAACGGGTGCGTTAAGCATCGTCTGACTGCGTTTTTAATCGTGTAGACATTAGCGGCTGGGTAGCTCGGTTGGTAAGGTGACCACGCAGGGAACCAGGGTTCGATGGGTAACGGGGCAATTACCATATCAATGGCGAGCAATTAATATCACCCAGTGAGGGCCCTTGGGCAAGACCCGTAACGCTACTGCCTCCCGAGCGCGGGTCGACTGCAGCTCACCGCTCCCCCAGGGGATGGGTCAAATGAGAAGAACAATTTCCCCATTGTGGGATAAATAAAGTAACAATATTAATGTTGGGATTTAGCAACAGTGTTTTAGTGGTAATGGTCTATTTTTTGATATACAAGGTTGGATGTTATTGTAAAAATGCTAACGCTGCTAATGTTTTGCGGTTTCGGACTGAAGTGGGATTTAGCGTAGTCAAAATGTTTGGTTTAGCAACATTCATCTGTTTTTTTTATATGTTGCAAACATGGCTGGGAGTTACAGGTATTGTTAATACGCTAATGTGTCAAATGTGTACCATTTTGAATTTGTGTTGGTTTTTTTTTGTACATGTAACAAAGTTGGGAGTTAGCATAGTGACATTTTTGTAGTGGTATTAGCCAGATCTTGTATGTGTTGCAAAGGAGGTTGGCAGTTACAGGTATTTTTAAGATGCAATTAATGCACCAAGGGTTGATCTGTACGTATGCTCTAGGTTTTTGGGTGAACCTGGCTCTTGGAAGGTTGTAGAGAGAAGTGGCCGCATCTTAAGGAGATCACAGGTGTGTCTTGCAGGCCCCTTGAGGGACGTCATTATAACGGGACATGCCATTGTGTGGTACGTGTGTTGTTCGTGAATGGTGTATCGTGAAGTATTTGTATGACTGATGGAAGTTGAAGACACGTATGGTGTCCTTACACCACACTGTAGTGGTTAATAAGGTGCAAGAAGGTCCGCTCCTAACACACGCATTAAAAAAACCCCTCAAAAGTCACGTGTTATAAACATATATCAGTATCAGTGATACTAATATAACGCGTTTTAGGCCTAGGTTAGGACTTTTTTTTATAGCTAACCTAAATCTTGAATCAGTTAGAGCTGTAGAGTTGTAAGCGAATTATGGAGACCTAATGTGATGGAGCCAGTGACTCAGCCCCTCCAGCATACAGACAAATCAAAATCAAAAAGGTGTTTCGAAATGAGAGCAGTTTTTTAGTGTGTTCTTATATTGTTTCTCACTTACATTTTTTTTTAAATTTAACAAAAAAAGAGGCATCATTGTTACTTTTAACGAGCTTTCGGATCCCCATAACGACTCTAAACTACATCTGTCAACTGTGGGAGCTCAAAGTTTTAGGGGAATTTTGGAGAACTAATTGGAAGCTGTTATTATTTCTACGCAGCCAGTAACTCAGCCCCTCCCACATACAGATCCATTGATTTCATATGTGCAATTGTTCGAGGGAAGAGAAGTTTTTTTTTATTTGTTTATCTATTATTTCTCACACACAATAGTCATTGTTTTGGAATTTTTCCTCAATTTTTCAGTGAATATTGTTTCCAAACATAAAAGCTGAGCTAGCTAAACTATAGTTTAGCTCTAAATGTTTGTTTAAAATATATATATATTTTCCAAGTTTCGACAAGGGCACATAAAAAACAAAAGTGCAAATGTCTTTAGACCCTCCTTGGAGCCGATTTAGGACTTTGTTTTGCTTTAGTCTTTGTAAAGAGGTCAAAGTGAGGTGAGGGTGAATGGATTTCACCTAGTTTGGTTTGGATGAATGGGCCCAAACAGACACGGAAGGAACCGCAGTGTAATTAGCCGACAGTGTATAAAAGTGTCAGCCCGGAGGATTTGTATGACTGAGCTGTTGGGAGTTTATCATAGAACAAAACCTACAGAGTAAACAGAGGATGTAAATATGACCTGGATTTGTGGGAATACCTGCTTGGGTGGCGTTCCCGGGTTTACACTCGGCAGGTAAACTCCAACCAACAGCGTCTTCCTGTAGACGTTTACACCGCACATAAACGCGCCGCTTCCTTCTCATTTGCCTCGAAGTAAACGCAGGTCGGAGTCACGGAGACGGCCCCATACGAAAGGATCCCTTTAGCTCTTTGGGTGGCACTGCCACAGCATGGCCCGAGGATCCGCCTGATGACAGTTTGTATTCATTAGGGTCGCATGGTGGCCTCTCAGCCTCTTAAAAGCTCATTTGTTTCCTTTTGTCGCAGGTGAAGTATTTTGAAGTCTCCTCTAAATATTGCGAGCGTTTGCTTACTCCAGCTGGGAGTGGGCGGTCACAGAAAGTCACGGACTATTTGCCTTCTTTGTCTCATTTACTTTGCTGCCACTGCTTTTTTTTTTTTTTTTTTTTCTTTGCAATGCTTGCTGTGTGAAATCAGTTTTTTTTTTCATATGGAATCCAGAGCGCCTTCTTTATGGATTAATTTCGGTTGTCTTGACTGATGTCGAAGTGATTTCTATGAGCTACACGGCGCTCTTTCAAAATGTCAGTCTATTATTTTTGCATTAAAAACTAGTTTTTTTGGTACTGCAAACAGGCTAACACGGCTAACGTTTAACAGGTTCGGACTGTGTTTTTTATGTGTAACTAACAAGCCTGGGAGTTGACAGTGATAAAATTGTTTGTTTTAGTGTTGATGGTCTATTTTCTTATTTCCTGCAAATAGGATTGGGTGTTATAGTAAATATGCTAACATAGCTAGCGATTAGCATCGTCTGACTTCGTTTTTAGTCGTGTAGCTATTAAGGTTGGGAAATAGCATAGTCATTAAAGTGTTTGTTTTAGTGGTAATGGCCTGTATTTATGTGCTGCAAACGATATTGGATGTTATTGTGAATATGCTAACGCTGCTAATATTTTGCGTTTTTGGACTGTGTAGATAGGGAGTTAGCATAGTCACAATGTTTGTTTTAGTGACGTCCCTCTGGTTTCTTTTACGTGTTACAAACATGGTTAGGAGTAACAGGTATTGTTAATATGCTAATGCATCTAATTTCTAGCATGTAAAATTGTGTTTCTTTTTTTTTAATGTGTAACAAAGTTAGGAGTTAGCAGAGTGACAGTAACATTTTTAGCAGTATCAGCCAGTTTTTGTATGTTTTGCAAACAAGATTGGGAGTTTCAGGTATTAAGATGCGGCTAATATGGTTCATGCAGCAGTGTCAGATTGTATTGGGTTTCTTTGCGTTACTTACAAGATTGCGAGTTAAAAAAATTGTGAATATACTAACGTAGCTAACGTGTAGCGTTGTCAGATTGTGTTTTGTGTTACTAACAACTTGGAAGGCGTAAAAGCACATGTACAGCTTTTTACATGGACCTTATTTTGAAAGTGATTGCTAGCTTTACTATAAACATGCTAACACAGCTAACTCTTTGCCAGCCTTACTGTGTGTTTGTACGAGTTACTAACACAATTGACAGTTCGCATTGATTCAGCTCAGTTTTTTATAGTTGTATTCATTTTTTTTAGGAGTTGCAAGCAAGGGCGGCTGTGGTGCAGTGGTAGGGCGGATTGGGAGACTGCAACTTCGAAGTGTCCCTGGGCAAGACACTGAACCTCACCTTGCCTCTGACTTTTTTGTCTCACCTAATGTACCTTATCAATTTTCGGTGCGCCCTACGGTGTGGAAAATATGGTATGTGTCTTTAAGTTGAGGGTACGAACAGGCGGAACCCCGGCAGTGACAGGAACCAAAGGCATTCTGGTGAATTTTCAATCATTTATTAAACAGTTGTGACTTTTCAAACAATGTAGCCCAATTTTTTTCTCCAAAAATATCCCTAAAATGGAATTCCTTTCCACATCTTTGTCGATGACACACTCGTTTATTTTTCAGGATGTGCTCTTTTATTTTTTGCTCGAACCTAATCTATGCAAATAGATTATAAAAACCCACCCTGATGGAAATATGTGTAATATATTCAGAGCTGTAAGTTGTGTGTGAGGGAGAAATACACCTCTGCCTTCCTCTTTTTTTTTTCTTTCCTTAAGAGTGTGGGTAGCAAAGGATGCATGTAACCTCATTCCACATCCGACGTTTGGTGACAAATACATAGTTTGGGGCAAATTTCCATTTCATGTTCGACTACACCGCACATCTCAAATTAAGAGCGCGGCATTATCATCGACAAGGAAACGCGCAGCGTTAATATTCCCGCTTCACAGTTGCCAAAGAATTAGTTCAGATCTTCGCATAAATTAACGGTGGCACGGTTTAAAAATCGCTAGCTCAAGGCCATGCTCTCCGAAACAAGGCAGTGAGTGCCGTGCCTTTAATTCGCCATTTGTTTTGATGTCTGTGCGTAAAGAGTTTGTTTCCAGAGCGGTATATATGCATTTTTATGGACGGGGGGGGGATCTCATTACCTGAAGCCCATCATGCTCCATCTCGAGTAATGCGTTGCATCTAGGCAACGCATTCATGCAAAAACTCCAGTTTTCCCCTCGTTTTTTTCCCTGTTATCAATCATCTTTTAAAATAAAATCGGCTGCTTCAAATAACCTCCGTTTGCCAAATTTATAAACAATGTCGTTAATAAATTAGCGGATGATTTCCAGCACAAAAGATGTGTGATCTTTAACTGAAGGAGATGTAAATTAGTTGATGTTTTTTTTTTTTTGTCACAAATAGCAAAGGAGCTGTTACATAACACTCCCTGTGTTCCGGTTGTTAAACGTTCACCTCGGAGGTGGCGGCGCTCGCCGCCGACCCTGCTTTGTGCCAGGTGCGCGGGAGTGGGATGAAGAGCCCGAATGACGGCCTCTGGGGGCTTTGGGGGGGAGAGAGCAGACTTTTTCAGCTCCTCCGTAAACGAGGCTGCTTATTTTGATGCAGGGAGAGGAGTGTGGAGGTGGTAAAGCTGCAGCTGGAGAACCCTCAAATAACACGACTGAGACACTCGGGTGGTGGTGGCGGTGGTGGGGGGGGTGATGTTAGCCATTTTGTTTTTTTGCTTTGCATTCAACAAAAACTTGATTCCATTGAGTATAAAACATTCTATTCTTTTAATCGCAAGTTTTGCAGAAATTACAATTTATTTTTGCTTTATTTTGAAAGGAGAGCTAATTGACTGTATATGACAACTGAAGCGACCGAGAAAACGGCGTACTTTCGACTCTAATAAAATGAAGGTCGCCATTTTTTTTTCTTTTGCCATACATCCATGATGTCTGTAAGCAGTGATTGGTCCGAGTCAGTTACTGTTCCTACGGCAACCATCCTCGCCAATCAGGAGTGAGCTTGTCAGACCTCCACACCCCGACCACTCAAAAGCAGGCTTCACAAAATCTGTCAAACATTTTGATTGTTGAATGACAGGGCCATTAGGCTCCGCCTACTTTTACTTTGACATGTGATTGGTCTGTTTATAACAGACAACAGAGAAAAAAGACATGTGAAAATAAATCAGTGCTGTATGGTAGCAGCCATTACTAATGTTTAAATATTGAATTATAGGTGAAACGGTTAGTTATGTAACTTATTAATGATTCGGGTAATGGGAAAAATGGATGTCAAAGTTGGCGTTGATTTTATTTTTGATGATGGCTGAAGCAGTAGCAGTGGGACCAACTCAGGCAATGTATAAGAAAACTGGACTGAGTGACCCCTCGTGTTCTAAACAGGAAGTGGATCCGAGAAGCCAAAATTTATAGAGTAATTAGCAGCCGTTACTCAGTCATTCTTGTCAGAGTTATCATTCTTGTTCTGATATCTTTTAAGAAAAAAAAAAAACTTAAAAATGCTCATTTTTATTCAAGTTATAAACTGACCAATCAGATACCTCAGTAAAGTGTGTGGTCTCACTTCTAGCTTTTTCTTGATTTGACTAGCCTCTTTTTTTTAAGGGGGTAGGGATGTGGCCTTTCAACAAGCTCACTCCTGATTGGCAAGAGCGGTTGCCATAGAAACGATGACTCAGACCGTCTTGGATCAAACATTGCTTATTGATGTTGTCAAGCTCCAATAGGGCGACGTCTGTGTCGCGAAAAAACAAAACAAAACAGAAACTCGCGATTTTGCAAGTTTAGTTGTGATCTGAGACAATTGTTCGAGTATCTCGCGGAGGTCCAGTGCTTGCCCTGATTTTGTTTGGTTTTACTGGCTATGTGCGATATTGTTTGGGTTAAAAAACTTTGTAGATTTGACGAAAGAGAAGACAGAAAAATTTAAAGTATTTTAATGTTATTCCCGTCCTGCGAAGTTTTTAGCATAAATTTTATTTAGTCAATTCATTTATAAATTATTGCTAAAGTCGAAGGTTTTGACTTTTTATACTTTTTTATAGTTGTTTTTTTTGTCTGGAACGCTTCATCCAAACTATGAAGTAATGTGTGCTGAATAAAAATGGCGTGCCAAAAAAAACCCTTATTGTCAACCTCTTAAGACCTGGCATCCATTGCATTACATTACATAACAATACATAACATTACACAACATTGCATCCTGGCATTACATTGTGTGTTTTATTTAAACCATAGTTAATTCTGATTGCTTGGGGCCCCGTGACTAGAAAAAAAAAAGCATGTCAAACAAGAACTTGGGTCTCAAGAGCTTAGAATAAAAAAAAAGAAGTACAAAGTATGTAAAGGATAATGCCAAACGAGGTGTGCTTAATCAAACATTAATTGACGGGTTGCGTCTTTCATTTTGTGAATGCCTTGCAAATATCCTTGTCGAATAATTGCAATCCGACAAATCCGACTTTCATTTTTCTTTCTTTTGTTGCTTTGCCCCGCCCTTGTACTTCCTGGCTAATGCCTGAAGAGATCGTTAGCCACTTGGTTTTGTTTACAAGTTTTGGTTTGAAACACTAATGTCCGGTAGACGGCAGTCTGAATACAGTCCAAACGCAAGGTGCAATAATCGATTTTGACCAAATTAAGTTCAGACCAAGTCTGACACAAAACAAGTCTGAATACACACTAAAAGTGTTGGTTCATCAATATTCAAGAAAAAAAAGTGTAAATATAAAAAAAAAGAGATAAATGTTTGGTTGAGCAAATGAAGCTTTGTGAAGCTTTGCGCTTCAATGAACCAGTTTGATTTCATAAAGCTTCAAATGCTTCGTGAGACTTTTTTGCATTAAGATTTTGATCTTTTTTTCTTTCTTAAAGATTAAGGTCAAAGGCAAATAGAAGTCCGACATACTAGAGTATTTTCCCTACTCAACTGGAACGGGGCAACGCTACGGCAGTTGTATTTTGATCGTAGCGTTTAACAGAACTGATGGGAAACGTAAAATGTATTTTTTTAACGTTTAAAGTGTCTCCAAGAACTTATGTGGTTGGAAGCATATGGCTAATTCTACCATCTTCCTGTCTAAATTTTTTTAAGTAATAATTTGCCAAAAAAAATTATTAAATCTAAATTAATTTATAATTAATATAATAACCTTCTGAAGTCGACTATATTCACGTCGTATAGTGGTTGACGCGCCGTGAAATTTCCAGCAACTAGGTCTCAGACTCACACAGTGTGGATTACAGTTAGCATTCTAACTTGTGCAATATGTGTGTGTGAGATTATGCAACAACATCCTGAGTGTGCGCAAAAGCTGCAAGACGGCTGCTGTGAGTGTCAAACGGGCATTTCCTAATGTAAAGGTGCTTCCTGTGTTGCCTGTGTGTTCTATGCGCCGGGGTTACCTGCAGAGAACGTCAGTCGGTTCTGCAAACGGAGAAATAAACCGTCAAATAATGTGCCGAAGCAGCAATAAACGCACGATTTCAGTCTCTCCATGTGGATTTTCATCGAAGGCTTACAGGAATTGAACACGATCAACAACAATTTGGTGTTATCGGCCCACTGCTTCGCTTTGAAAGGGTGAACGTTTAGAGTCATGCGCCCGCAGGAACGCAGGAAGGAAAAGCAGAAGTGATCATTTGAACTGCTCATGAATATGAGTTGTTGGGTAAATTGCAGCACAACTGCACTGGAGAATCAATAATTGGCAGGAAAGCGGGATTGAGCAATCGTTATACTGCCAAAAGGAGATGCAGAAGCACAGCTGGAGAACATGGCGTGTTCCAACCATGATGGAGACGTCTTTCTGGTTGATTCTAGAGCTTTAAATCAGCTGCTGGGTGGCTTCTATTGAGTAAGGAACTCAAATCAAGAGAATCTTTAGTGGTTTTGATGGTGGAGTTGGGTCAATACTTAGAGAAGGCCAAAATAGTGTCCCTTCAGAGCGTTTTCCAACTATGATGGAAAAGTCCTCTTTAGTTGAATTTAGAAGAAGAATATCTTCGGTGCTTCCAATGGCAGTGTAGGATCAGTCGTTGGATGAGGCCTCAAGATCCCTCCTTCCAAATAAGGGCGTGTTTCAGTTATGATAAAAATGTGTCTCTGGTTTAATCTAGAGCTTTAAATCAGCTGCTGGTTGGGGTTCTATTGAGTAAGAGGGTCAAATAAAGAGTATTGTCAGTGTTTTTGATGATAGGGTTGAGTCATTAGCGGTTGAGGCCTCAAAGTTGTCCCTTCAGAATAAACTATGGTGTAGACGTCTCTTAGGGCTGCCCAACTCCAGGCCTCGAGTGCAGGCCCCTAACCCACCTGGATCAGGTGTGTTTAGCCAATAAGGAGCTTCAGTACTGGATTGGTTGGAAAACATGTTGGACATTGGCCCTCGAGGCCTGGATTTGGGCACCCGTGGAATCAGCTGCTGGTTGGGTTTCATTGAGTATAAATTCAAATCAAGAGTATCTTCAATTAAGAGATGGTAAGTCAGTAGATCCCTCTTCAGAGTAAGAGCGTGTTCCAATCATAATGGAAAGGTCCTCTTTGGTTGAATCTAGAGTTTCCAATCAGCTGCTTGTTGGGATCTATTGAGTAGAATTTTAAATTAGGACCATCTTCAGTTCAGAATAAGAGCGTGTTCTGACTATGGTCTCTCCGGTTAATTCAACAGCATCAAAGCTCCCGCTGGCTGGGTTCCATCACATGCGGAAATCAAATCAAGAGAATTGTTAGTCTTTTTAATGACAAAGTTGAGTCAGTAGCGGGAAAAGACCACAGTTTTGTTTGATTCAGAATAAGAAGCATGTTCCAACCATGATGGAGATGTCTCTGAAGCTGATTATAGAGTTTCAAATCATCTCCCTGTTGGGTTCTGTTGAGTAGTAATTCAAATCAATTTCAGTTTCAGAATCAAAAATACCTAAAAATTCCCCTTTTAGAATAAGAGTGTGTTCCAGCCATGACGGAGATGTCTCTCTGGT
Organism: Oryzias sinensis; assembly: GCA_037389245.1. Taxonomy (NCBI): domain Eukaryota; kingdom Metazoa; phylum Chordata; class Actinopteri; order Beloniformes; family Adrianichthyidae; genus Oryzias; species Oryzias sinensis. The sequence goes on along the minus strand of CM074510.1, from coordinate 3,036,704 downwards.
TAAATCTAGAGTTTTATATCAAGAGTATCTTCAGTCAAGAGATGGTAGCGTTGGGTCAATAGTCGGACAAGGCCTCAAGATTCCCTCTTCAGAAGAAAAGTGCAGTTTGTTCATGCAGATTGCGCGATGTGCATTCGTCCTCCAGGGGTTGACGAAGATCTAGATACTCCACATCTGATTAGTGTTACTGATGACGCTTTTCACCCTGGAAGGAAGGCAAGTGATACGAGACTGTTGGCCAATGGCGCACGGCTAATATATGAGCACGATGTTTGAGTTTGGTTGCATCATCGCGTGCTGTCTAAAGGAATCACATGGCCTTTTCCTATTGTCTACGAGATTTTTTTTTTTTTGATTAGCATCAGTGCCCCATTACACCCCCCCCCCCGGCCTAATTATCTTAACTTTTTTCTCCCCAAAGCTGGTTGGGCTGTCTTCAGCTTTAGCCTCACGCTCCGCTGAACTGCCCCCCATCCTTTCCTGACTACTCGAGGTTGGCCTTGAACGTCTCTCAGAGGCTCCTCCTGACTGCCTTGCTGCCGTTGAGCCGCTCCTGGGCCAAATGAAGGGAAGTTCAGAGCAAAGGAACTCAAAACAAGCAAATGTTCTCTGCCATTATATATGTTTTTGTACTATTTTGAAACTCCGGGAAATGAATCAGAGTTTCTACAAGCCCCTAAGAAAGGGGTGTCTGAACTTTTTGCATAGAGGGCAAGATTTGCTGATGTGAGTTTAACATCAATATCTCAGCAAATAAACAATGTAAAACATTTATTTATATTAAGTTTCCAATAGGATACTTTTTTCATTTCTATACATAGAACAAATGATATATACGTACATATAAATACATTTGTACCCAAATTACTATGAGTTTTAAAATTGAAGACCAATAATCAACACTAAATCTGGGTTCACGTGAAATTTGACGGTATTCCATATTCAATGTTCACTTGAAACAAAAATATCTGTTCTTCTTGTTTGACCCTTAAAGCTCTGAGTAGCCAATAGGTTGTTGCTACAGGTTAACAATGGTTTCTAAGGTAATTTAGCCAATCACATTCAAGAAATCTCAGTACCAGGGTGGCATATTATTGATTTTAAAGGGTCTATTTCATGCACTTTTTGAGCTTTTAGGTGTCTTATGTTGTTCATTGCTCAGTAAAAACAAACCCAAAGCGGTATTTTGATCCACACAAAGTGTTCGTCACAAAGTAAAGAACAACCCCTCCCAGGAAGAGTGATCGGCTAAAGGCTTTCATTGTATGTCCACATAAACATTAAAATTAAAAGTTTATTTATTTGTATTTTCAAAATAAATTTTTAAAATGTTTTGGTAAAATATTTGATCAAGACTTATTTAAACAAACTCTTGAAACTTGATGAATAAAAATATATTAACAATACAAGCTAAAATTTGCCAAACCTGCCAAAATGACAAACATGGTTCCACCAATAGGAAGTAGCTGATTTCTGATAAATTACTGTTTTGTGTTTGTCAGATGAAAGTTTAACAACAAAATGGCAAATTTTTCATCCTTGAGTAAAATCAAAAGTTAAGGAAAAAACAACCACGCCTTTGGCAAGTTATTTTGTTTTTATGTTGCATTAGCATTAGCTAGTTTGTCACCTGTTTTGAAAAATCTCGCAGGAAAATAGCTAATTTCAATCATTATTGCTGTTGGAATTAAAAAAAAAAACTTGTCTGTTTAGAACACTATTTGGGAAAAGTGTTTGTCACAATCTCTCCTTTGGCTAAATCTTTGCTTTCCTGTAGCATTAGCTAGTTTTAAAACTATTTTTAAAATCTAGCATAAAAGGTCTAAAACACGTGTTTATTGAATTTTAATCATTTCTGCCGTTGGAATACAAAATCAATCCAGATGTTTGGAAAACGAGTGAGCAAAATCAGAATTTGTATAAAAAAAGAAAATGGGAAGAGTGTTAGCCAAACGAGAGACTGTGACGATTTCTTTGCTTATCTTTAGCATTAGCTAATTTTGCACAAATTTTTAAAATCTAGCATACAATACTTAAAACACAAGCAAATAGCTAATGCTAATAATTATTGCCAATGGAATTGGGGAAAAAATTCCGGAGGTTTGGAAAACGGTTAAAAAGTCTGGAAAGAAAAAATGGGCAGAGCCGTGGTCATGCTCTCTCCTTTGGCTCCGCCCTGAAATACAGTTGCTTAGCTTGCTTTACATTACCGACGTGTCACCTCTTTTCAGCAACATCTCATACGGGTCCATTTTCATGCAAATAATGCCCCCCACACACACACACACACACATACACCCACGTCTCTATAATAGCTTTTTACAAATGATGTAACATTACAAGGAGGTTTATTTAAACAAATTTAATACGCTTTTAATCAACCCACAGCGAGAGCCTTTCACAAAGGTCACACGTAACATCACTAGAGCTGCCCCCCCCCCCCTTCCAAATGATTCTGCGGACAAACTCATCTTCAACAAATCTTTATTTACATTTTTATACACTGATTAAATTTGATTTCGTCGAGCGACAGACAGGACGGGGGGAGGGGCTAGTTACAGTTATAGCTTATAAAGTCATCTATGGTGGTGTGTGTGTATGGGGGGGGGCACGGCAGAGCCTTTGATCTTCTGTAGAGACGATTATGCAAGCGGCTTATCAAAAAAAAAAAAACTGTTTACCATCCTCAGTTCATAAAAACCTCACACTTCCAGCTCAAATATATTTTAATTAATACACAGTAGAGAGTATAGTGAGGGGGGGGGGGGCAAAGCAGCAAATTTATGGCTTTGTTGAAGGTGTAATTCCGGCCCTCCTCCTCCTCTTGTGTTGTTTCATTACCACTGCCACATGCGCGACCCCGACCCGAGCCAATAAACAAAGCCATTTGAATATTCGAGATGGGGCTTTTTCTTTTTTCAATATGCAAAAATAGGGATATTACCTCTGCGATGTGCGCAGTGACCCAGAATTCCTCATGGCACCGCCCACAGTAAGTGAAACGCTCGCAACCGCAAGACTTCCCCGCCCCCTTTTTTTTTTGGCTTGTTAACCTGCCGTAGCATTTGTTTTTCTAAAAGAATTGTTCGATTTGGCTAAAACCTAGTGCTAATACTTTTCCCCGCGGCTTGTTGCCGGGGTTAATTTGGGCGCCAGGACCGAACGACTTAATCTCCAATTTTTTTTTTTTTAACCCTTTTCTGACTTCTTTTTCTCAGGGTGGCATTTACACGAAATGAATTGCTCGCTTAGACACAGCTAACTAAATAAAAGACAGCGGGGCTGATACTATGAAAAATGGATTTTCATTACACTTTCATTGATTCTGGTAAATAAGGGCCCCGGGCCCGGCCCTGCAAAGGCTGCAAAGTGGTAATAATTTAATCTGAGGTGACACCAGACAAAAATGTATGTGGACAAAGAAGAAAAAAAAAGAAAAGAAAAAAAAAATCACCCTTGAATATTAAACAGTGGCCTCGAGATGCATTTAGATGCATGCAGATTGCCGTCCGACCTATTTAAAAACAAGAATTAGGTATTCCTGTCATAAATCACGCCCGCCGCCACGGATACGGCTTGTTATGTCGGTGTTTAACGGAAACCTGAAAGGTTAAAGGACCCGGTGCGTTAAATTGTACAAGGATAATTAATACTTTTCTCCAGGCTATTTATAAAATATGGAAAATAGAGTCGGTGACAGAAGGAGGTGGGGGCGCCACGCACAAACTGGCTTCTGGGCATCTCAGTGTATGCTCAGGTAAAGAGAGAAATGAAACATACTTGTTAACTTTTGTGCCGACCTGGATTTATCCCGGACAAACCCCCACATCCGCAAAAGCGCTCTCCCGCTGCGTTCCACGTGTTTCTAATTAGTGCCTGTTAGCGGTAAGCTAGTGCAGAACTCATAATTTTGACAAGTGTGGCGAAGAGGTGTTGACCTCTGGTGCCAACACCTCTGGGTGGGTGGGGGGGGGGGGGGTAGTGAAGGTGTCGCGCATACCTGGTTCAGTCGCACCTCCGTCAATGGAGAAAAGAGTGTTTTTTGAAACTCATTAGGAGGCTCGTGTGAGAAATGGAAGCGCTTGTGTATAAAAAAAACTAGAAACGGCAGTTAGTATGTGAGGAATAGGCGACTTGACAAGTGTCCGAGCCCATTACGCCGCGTTAGTCCATTCACCAACTCGTGCTCCAGTGGTTATTATGCGCCGAGATGATCATGTCATGTTTGGTGGGGGAGAAGTGGTGGTGGTGTGTGTGTGGGGGGGTAATAGCCTTGGTGTACAAAAGCACATCTGGAGCGAAAAGAGAGATTTTCACTGAACCACAGCAAAGGCCGGCTCATCTGACGAAGGTATGGGCTGCATAATCACGCTTTTTTCTGTAGGTATGCGACTTTTTACCGGTTCATTCGTGCGCATCGGTCTTTTTCAACAGCATGAACAATGCTTAAGTGAAGCGTCAAAGTCTCCCCCTTATTTATTTCACAAACACATCCTTTTTTTCTATTCTCAGCCTTTTCTGTGTACATATTTCAACCCAATTCAAATTCAGGTCACTCCTGTGGGTAAAGTACGCTCCTGGAGTTAATAAAATATTTGCTATTTGCCTGCAACAATTAGCAGAAGATAAACACCAGCCAAATTGTTCTTGTGTCAGCTAATGGAGCTAGCCTCTGGCCGTGTTGTAATTATCCCCACTAGCAAACGAAGGTTGTTTTCTCTCGCTCCTTCATTGCATTTCTACTGATTTCTTCGTTTTTATATCTACTAATGTATACCTGAAGTGCTTTAACTGGAGTCTAGGAGAATTAAAGCAGCTGTTAGCTTGCAAAATATTGTTAGCAAATACAAGAGTGTCATCTCCATATCAAAAGATAATTATATTTCTGCAATAGTTGTTCATTTTGCATGGAAAACAAAAAGCCTTTATTTATTTTTTAATTTTTAAGTTGTCCTGTCAAACAACTAAGCAAACAGATAAGTGCTGATGGCCTTTTGTATCAAATAGGTTTTAGTGTTACAATAAGGAGTTATGTATTTTTGGATAGCCAGGGTGTATATTTGTTTAAACCCCTGTTTGTTTCTGGTTTTATTTATTTTAGTATTACATTTTGTGTATATAAAAATATATATATATATATATATATATCAAACGCTACAAAGAAACTGCCTCACATGCGGACCGCCCCAGGAAAGGAAGACCAAGAGTCACCTCTGCTGTGGAGGATAAGTTCATCCAAGTCACCAGCCTCAGAAATGGCAGGTTAACAGCAGCTAAGATTAAAGAGTAAGTTGATGGCACACAGAGTTTTAACAGCAGACACATCTCTACAACAACTGTTCAAAGGAGACTGTGTGAATCAGGCCTTCATGGTAAACTATCTGCTAGGAAACCACTGCTAAAGAAAGGCAACAAGCAGAAGAGACTTGTTTGGGCTAAAGAACACAAGGAATGGACATTAGACCAGTCGAAATCTGTGCTTTGGTCTGATGAGTCCAAATTGGAATTGGTTCCAACCACGGATGGACTCTACATGCCTGGTTCCCACCGTGAAGCATGGAGGAGGAGGTGTGATGATGTGGTGGTGCTTTGCTGGTGACATTGTTGGCGATTTATTCAAAAGTGAAGGCATACTGAACCAGCATGGACACCACAGCATCTTGCATGCTATTCCATCCGGTTTGCGTTTAGTCGGACCATCATTTAGTTTTCAACAGGACAATGACTCCAAACACACCTCCAGGCTGTGTAAGGGCTATTTGACCAAGATAAGTGATGGGGTGCTGCACCTCCACAGTCACCGGACCTGAACCCAATCGAGATGGTTTGGGGTGAGCTGGACCGCAGAGTGAAGGCAAAAGGGCCAACAAGTGCTAAGCATTCTGGGAACTCCTTCAAGACTGTTGGAAGACCATTTCAGGCGACTACCTCTAGAAGCTCATCAAGAGAATGCCAAGAGTGTGAAAAGCAAAAGGTAACATTTATGCTAGATCCGCTGGACAGACAAATATTACATCCAAGTGGAAGACATCTGTCCATCAATATACACTGTGGGTTAGGAAGAGGAATAAAGAAGCACTGTGCATGTGCACATGGGGACGGAGATGCTGGCTGCCTAAGTGAATCTTGTGTTTATTTAGGGAAACAGTTCCTCCCTAGCCCGACCAGCCAGACCAGGAGAGACGAAGCAGGAGACCCTCGGAGCAGAAGCAACCCCGGGGACGGCACCAACGCAGCCTGAGCAGGGAGGACCTTCCACCCACCCAGCCAGGTGCACAGGAGGCCACCCTCTACGGGAGCCTATTCTGCACCGGGGAGCATTGGTGACACTGGCATCTGGGCCCCAAGGCCACAGGACAGGCGCGCTCCGCACCGAGGGCCCAGGGATGACCTTATATCACAGTTGTCGCAAAGACTTCCAGCCGCAAACCTTACATTGGGCAATCTCAGCACAAGCAGGAGGACGCCAGGTCTTCCTCAGGACCGTTGCCTCTATTGAAAGCTGCGGTGGAAACACCTTGTCCGGATTTGCAGACGATATTCAGCACCAAAGTTCCGTTTCTCCACAGGCAGGAAGTGGTTTTCTAAAAAGAGGTAGTGTTGACTTTAAACGTTCGTGCTGAGCAGGTGACAGGATTTCACTGGTCTTTGGTGCTTATTTGATGTGAAATTTATCCGCTAATGCTAAAAACAAAACAATTATTGAATAATCGATTGAACAGCAACAGGAGTTGACTTGTCAAAGTTTGCCTCAAAAGTTGTTAAAAAGTAAACATCATCAATTGGAAGTACAAACACTATATCTGAAAAACTCAAAAGGGTTAAAAAAATCCTTTTCTATGTAAATAATACGTGGAAGCGACCCTTTCCCTGTTGTGTTTTAATGACTAATTGACGTTTCTCTAAACAGTTGCTTTGTCTGTTGTCTGGTGTTTTGCTCTAATTGGTGATTGGCAGATCAAAGCCAGCACTGTGGCAAATTGTTGGGGGGGGGGGACATCTTGATGTCTATCAAGAGATAGAAAAAGCTTGATTGACAGAGTAAGAAAAAAGAGGGTGGATGCTTCGCGTTAGCTTTCTTTTAGCCTTCCTTCTAAAGGGTGGCTAAAAAAAGGGCGATATCACTCAGCAAGAGTCATGGATGTTTGATCTGATACAAATAATCTGTCTGATTATCTCTCCAAAGCAATTATAAAGAAGAAAAAGTTGCAATTCCTCCAATGACCACTGGGAGATGGTTTCAGAAAAAAAAGCAATGTCAACAACTTTTTTGACTAATTGATTTCTATTGTCGTTTTTTGTTGAAGTCAGTGGTGCTAAATTGAGTAAGCATGCTTCTCAATTGACTTTAATTGACCACCAGAGGCTGTTTTCAGAAGAGGGAAAAAATGTTGCATTTAAGTTCATGTCAACCACTATTTTTGGTGTTTACTTTCTATTCATGACAACCGACCATTTTTTTGTTGTCAAGATACACGAGTAAAATCCGGAACCCTATGAGTTACACAAATCGTAATTGCACCTATAAGTAAAAAAAAAAGAAACTTGATTATAAAAGTTGCACTTCCTCAAATGACCACCAGATGCTGGTTTCAGAAAAGACGCAGTGTCACATTTTTGTCAATGTCAACAACTTTTTTTGAATAATTTATATTTTTTGTGACGCCCAACCAAATTGCCCATTTTCCATTGTCACAGTTGGAGGAGTCAAATGCAACTAGCATGCTACTGGTTCTACTTTCCACATTTAGAATCCTCTGGGTGGCATCAGTAATTTGCTGTTGCTTAAAAAGCAAGTACTGTTTTTAAAAAATGCAGTTCCTTAATTGACCACTAGAGGCTGGTTTCAGGGGGAAAAAATCTCCCATTTCAGTTGTAGGTGTTAACTTTCTATCCAGGAAAACCATCCAATTGAACATTTTTTTGTTTTAAAGTTACATCCGACAAATCCAACGAGTTACATAAATGATTTCACCCATAAATAAAAAAGAACTACTGAATAAATAAACAAAAAACTGCAGTTCCCTTAAATAACCACTGAAAGCTGGTTTCGGAAAAGAAGCAGTGTCGGAAAAACAAGATGAGATGCAAATATTATAGTCTGTGGGATTCAACTCTCCAATGTCTTTTTTCTAAATTGAAAGCAATGAAAAAAGGGAAAAAACTGCAGTTCCACAAACGACCACTAGAAGCTGGCTTCAGCAAGGATATAAGGGTGAATTACAAGAGTTACAACAGTGGACAAAGAGTTATTACTCAGGAGCCAAGCCAAGGAGATGTTTTAATATGCAAAAAAAAAATCTGGTTGCATTTCCTCAAATGACCACCAGGAGCTGGTTTCAGCCGGATCCTACGTGGCAACATCCATTTTGCGATAAATGTGGTTTTTGGGTTCATTTCCTATGGATGACATCAACTTTACAATACGAACCCTACAAGTCTAACGTTTTTTTTACACCGATAAAGCTAAGTTCTCACTGGCCATGTGAACTGCGTTCATCAACGCAGGTTCTTGAACACGCCTATGGCCAACAGTGTTCACACTGGATAAGCAGGGAGGGGCTTTCTCTTCTTTTTCTACTGTTCTCTAGCCCTAGTTCAAACCTACAGTTGGAAGATGCTTGGCGCGAGATGTCAGAACGCTAGAATTCTCGTAAACCTTGCTCATGACTTTTTCTTTCACCTCCCCTGAATGAAATGCAAGGCTAGCTGCACCTCACTGTCAGATTCAAGTCCCTGGTTGGTCAATGTTTAACCTGTTTTCAACGTTCTCTCTGTGTTTCGTGGCAGCACGTTTGGTTTGTAGTGTCTGAAATCTTTTTAAAAATGTGCTTAGCTGCGTGTGAACGGGAGCGTTCTGAACGCAGAAGTCCTAAACGGGCGTTTTCACTGACTTTTTGTTGAAAGTGGCCATAAAACCGTTGCTAGCCCCTTTAACTCTGGAGCTTCACATCCATTGTCAACATTCTTTAAAACACGACAAATCTCTTAACTGTTCATGCAATGAACGTAATTCCAGCTGATTCTGTCGGATAGAAAAGTGGTTTTGGGCCGTTACATAATGCTTAATAGTGTATTGCATATCTGCGCAAAGCCGTTAGGGGAAGCCCCTTTTCTCAGCACCATGTGTATTGGATTTGCGTTGATTGTGTAAAAAAGTCTAAGATTTACGGTTTTGTCAAAAATTGTGTTATTTAAACGTCACCGGCGACATCTCAGGTGTTAAAGAGTTAAACAGAACCCCTAATAAAGTTGTTACATAGTTTACCGCAATTGATGTTTCTACATATCAGATTGAGGCTAGTTTATCTCCTCCTCTCTCTAAATAAATGTGTTTGGATGGCATTAAAAAAATGAGTGCTAAATAAATAAACAGGTCTTTATCTTTTCCCTCTCCACTCGCAGGTGTCAGCATCACTTATTTTTCCCCCATGTTGACGAAGGTTAGTTTCACATTTGGAGCTGTTGGATGACCTGACTGGAGCTGGAAAATTCCCCAAATGTTTATACATTTTGGCTGCGGGAGGCGGCTCGGCCGGTCTCTCCAGCTGCTTTGGCAAAGCCTGAGCCGTCATTTGGACGGGCTCCTTAAAACCTCGCTGGCTTGACAAGTACAAGTGGGGGGTTAGTGAACTCTGGAAATGAGTTGTTAGTGTTGAGGAAGGTTATAAGTCTGTGATGATGGAGACTGAATGGGATTTTGGAGAAGCACAAAAATGTCCAATATGGCTGTTAAGTTGGACTAAACCATGTTTTGGTTATACGGTTAAAAAAGCTACCGTTTTTAAATTGATACTATTTGATATTTTAGCTTAATTCATATTGATATGAAGCAACTCATGTCAACATTGAAGAAAATACTGGCAATAAACAAATATGTCTGTACTGTATTTAGAATCTACAACAATGGTTAATATGTCAAAAAGAAAAATATCATAGTAGCTGTACTTGAAATGAGTTTGAAGAAATTTCAATTCACTTTTATTACAAAAATGGCTTTGTGTTTAGGTAAAATACATCCTAGTTTGTTAATATTTTTAAACTAAAATAAAATATAAAAATAATACTTTCGGCTACTTCTGATTCAGAACAATTTATGTAAAGAAATACTCATAAAGACATATTTTCAACAGTTTTTTAATAGGTGTCTATTATCACAAACATGCCACAAGAACAGATTCAAAACACCAAGAACACAATTTTTATTGGAGTGGGTCTTTATCCACATTTTTTTTTTGTAACTCTTCATTTGTACGATTTTTTTAAACATAATTGTTAAGAAGAAGAAAAAAGCAGTTCCTGCAAGTTTTGAATTTCCATTTTGTAATATTTCATGGGGGCGATTGGGGTGCACAGGTGGAGCGGTTGACCCCAGATCGGAAGGGCGCAGGTTTAATTGCCCACTTATTGTGGACGTGACCTTAAGCAAGGCTTCGCAGAGTAAATGGAACTTGTGTGCTGTAAGGCACCTTGGCCCTAATATCATTTTGACTGAAGCTCCACCCACTCTCACCGATTCATCTAAGGGACCGCCCTCAATTGCTGAAAACGGGACGGGCTAAAGTAGTACTGAATAGGATACGACTGATTGAAATGTCTGGTATGAAGCACCAAAATCACACAGTACTGGTAGTATTGAATATGGCAGTACAACTGCAACCAACTTGGAACCAATCTCAGCCATGATGTGCCATTTAAGTTGGTACCAATAAGTACCATATATGTTGGTACTGGTAGTACTATAAATGTCTGTACTATTACTGTTGTATACGTCCATACCAATAGTACCGTATATGTCAGTATTGGTAGTAGTTATATACTTATATTGTATATAACTACATGGCTGAGTAGTTCAGTTGGGAAGGTGAGAGGCTACCATGCAGGAATCCAGGGATAAACAATGGTTCTGCGTCAATTACCATATCAATGGCAAGCAATGACCATCACCCTGTGAGGGCCCTTAGGCAAGACCCTTAACGTTACTGCCTCCCGAGCGTGGTTAGGCTGCAGCTCACCACTCCCCAAGGGGATGGGTCAAATGCAGAGAAGAATTTCCCCATTGTGGGATAAATAAAGTAACAATTATTATTATTATTATATAAGTATCTAAAGTAATTCTTTTTAAATTCTGCTAATCAATTTGGCCCTTAAAAGCTTCCGTACAAGCGGCTTGGTTCTTATTGCACGTTTGTCATGGGAGCACACGGAGAAGCAATTGGGTCCATGTGGATGCCCTCACACTCCTAATCCCTCCTGTTTCTGCGTTTGCTTCCTGTTGTTTCAGACTGTTTTCACTCCCAACGACCCCCGCTGCCGTTGGCTTGGAAGTCAGGAAAGACCCACATGTTCAAGCACCGCTGCGCCACCGCGGTCCTGTTCTCACCTGGCCAAACAAAGCATGAAACACTTCCAGGCGCGCTGTGTCCCAGTGACCGGCTGCGCTGCATACGGCTTGACTGGGGTCCCACATCTGTTTGAGTGATGCTCTTTGGCTACATGTGCGACGTGTTAGAGACGCCTCCCGCCGCTGGTCCAGGGACACCTGCGTGATTGATGCTCGCCATTTAGCAGCGGGAGAGAACAAGTGCACCTCCGTTCTGAGGGAGTGTTCGCCGGCACCTTGTGCAGGACAGCTGTGGGTGGCCAGAGGCTAACTGGGGGAAGTTAACGATGGATTAGAAAAGGTGAAAAAACAAAGGCAGATGAAAGAGATTGAAGGCAAGAAAGTGGGGGCAAAACCAGAAAAAAAAAGTAAAAGCTGCAATGACAAAACGAGTATGAGAACAAGCGACCTACATCTGGTACTCATTATCCTGGCCCCCTCTCTGGTAATCGCTCCATCTGACATAACTCACAGCAGACCTCACTTTGACTACAGATGGGAGCCCATGTGATGGGGGAGGGGCTAAAAGTTATTCAAGAGAAAGGTGCAACATATCTGTCACACTGTATCGTCACGTTTTGGATGCTAATTTCCTCACCAGGTCAAGTGTTGATGTTTCAACACGACCCAAGGTCTAACTGGGCATAGAACCTAACCTATACAATACTCAGGCATGTATTGACACTAGGGATGGGTACAAAAACCCGTTGCCAAGTTGGTACCGGTAGCTATATATGCAGTACTACCAGTACCGATGTTTTCAGTACTACTAGTAACGATGTATACAGTTATACTAGCACTGACATCTACTTTATGACTGGTAGTGGTGTATGCAGTATGACTAGTACTGACATGTACCGTACCATGATTTAACTTCCGCTTCCGGGGTTAAGGCAAGACGCGTGGTCGCGGCTCTCTGCGGATACTATCTTCAAATTACTTAAGAAGTTGATTTTCTCCAAAAAGAGAGCTGACCATGCCCCCGAAGAAACCCCAGGAATATGAAGAGCTCAAAAAATCTCTTGACATTATTCAAGAAACGCTGAAAAGTTTTATGGATCAAGTGTCGGCTAAGCTAACGCCACTCTGGGAGATGATGGAAGAGTTCCGAAGATTTCGGGCTCAAAACGAGCAGGGAGAAAACCGGGTCGAGATTCTGGAGAAAAGACTGGACGATGTGGAACAGCAAGTAAGGATGAATAATGTCATTCTCACTGGAGTACCAATCAAGCCTCGAGCGAAGCTGAATTCAGCTGGAGCTAGCACTGCTAATGCTAGCGCTAATGTAGCTAGCAGTGCTAATACGGAGATTGATGCGTCGCTGGAGCAGCAAATACATTCATTTCTCACATCTAAAGGGATTTCCCTGGATCTCAATACCATCGAGACCTGCCACCTGCTCCCCAGGAGAAAGGAGGCGGATAAACCAGCGATCCTCATCAGGTTTGTGAATCACAAACACAAGCTAGCTCTGATGAACCAAAGGAAAAACCTGAAAGGTTCGGCTGCTTATCTGAACGACCATCTGACCAGGAGGAATGCTGAAATCTCCAAACATGCACGGCTTCTCAGGAAGCGTAAGCAGATTGAGAACACTTGGGTTAAAGGCTGCAGGATTTACGTCAAACCACTCGGTCCAGAGGACCGCACCAAGGTTCTGGTCGTGAACACCATGAAGGACTTTGAGAAGTGTTTGATCACGGTCGTCTGAATCAACGTGGAGTAATAAATCAAAGAGCCAAATAATTTCAAGAAATATGACACGTGGAATCATCACTTTCTTCATAAGTCTGACGTCACCTGAATAACAGCAGAGAGTTCTGAACTGCAGACAACTTGACCTCAACTTTCACCGCAGCTGATATCAGCTGAAGAAGGATATGGACCTGAATCTTATGTCTGCAGACATAACATGGAAGAGAACTATTGACTCTGTTTAAACCCAGAAGATTGGCTGTTATCAGTAAAAGAAGAAATACCAACCTTGGACAATCGACAGATTATGGACCCTTTTTATTTTTTTTCCCTTACAGCATTACCTTATTATAAAAAAATAAAAAATACAAAAAAATATTTAAAAAAAGTAAAACAAATGATTAATCACTTATTGAAAATTGTTAAATTGATTGACTTTTGATGATATTACTTCACTAGCTCCTAAAATTGATAAAATGATTCAAAAATCTCTCCTTATGTAGCATAACTTTGCACATGTTTTTAACTTTTGATACTTGATGAAATTTTGCTATGATAACTCCTGAAACAGTGTTGTGTCTATTTTACTGATATAGTATTATGTTTTAAAGCATATGAATGACTTTTAAAAGTAACATAATTTGCATATATTTCAGATGCTGCATTTGCCATGTTGATTTCTAAAATAGTTATTTTGACGTAGTACTTAAGTAATTCATCTTTGGCATGTGCTTTATTGATACCTTATGATTCTTAATTCTGTCTGATAAAACCTAGGAACCGGATATTGATAAATCATGTAATAAAATGGTTATAGTATAACGGGGTGGGATTATATAAGTTCGCTTCCTTCCACTCCCTTTCAAGCAATTTTTATTAATTATGTCTAATTATACTAAGTTTGATTAGTTACTGTATGAATGTATAACTGATGATTATATTGCTTTTGTGTATTACTCCTATTTGATTGCTTGAAATAAACCATTTCAAATCAAATCAAAAAAATGATGACACCAGTACTGATATATATGGCACTACTAGCGGTATATACCGTACCACTCACTGGTAGGGGGGTATAATGTACTATTAGCATTGACATATACTGTACTCCTGGAACCAACGTAAATGGTACTACCGGTACTGCCATTGATGGTATTACCAGTCCCAATATATATGGTACTACTAGTACCAACATATACTCTACTAGCAGTACTGACATTTATGTTACAACTGGTATGGACATAGATGACACTACCAGCGCTGACATTTACTACAGGACTACCAGTACTGCAGTATACAGTACTACCAGTACCAATATATATGGTACTACTGGTACCTGAAATTGGTGCCAAGTTGGTAGTGGTAGTACGGACGTATTCAATACCACCAATGCTGTATATAAATGCTGTTTTTGGTCTCAATCAGTCGTAATCTATTCCGTTTTGCTGTACTACTTTAACCAATCCTTGAAACGTTCCAGCAATTGAGGGTGGGCTCCTAGAAGAATATGTGAGAGTGGGCGGAGTTTCTGTCAAAATGCCAAATTGAAAGTTTGGTTGTACTTCATAACGAATTCAGTTACCTGATGGATAAGAGTGACGTCTACAATGCTTCACTCTGTTTTAATGCTTTGGCATGCTTAAATGTTTATGGAAAAAAAACATTTTTTCACCTTCCAAGCACCACTTAGGAACCTAAACCATTTCAAAAACACAGATTCAGCCCTGGATAACATCCAACAAGTCTCCGTCTGTAACCATCTCCCCTTAAAGGGTTAAAATCACGTGTGGTCCCACCTGTTTCAGAAATTCTAATGTACTTTAAGACATTTGGGTTTATGACACTGATAGATGAAGACCAGCAAATGCAAAATGTAAAACATGCAGGGAAAGGATGCAGATAGCATGCTATTATAATCTGATTCCTCTTCGTCTCCGGCAGGTCATTGAATTCTCGAGGATTTGCACAGAGACTGTCGAGTCTTCTGCCCGCACTTAATCACACCGTCTTGAGATGAGTTCTGCAGTCGCGCTGAAGAGCCCCTGGGGGCCAGCGGCCCACTTGTAGTCTGGCGAAGGTCAGGCCCCTATTGTGCTCCTCAATTGTCAAGTGTTCTTTCTTAATCACAGAGCTGCTGCTGCTGCTGCCGCCACTGCTGCAATCATACTCATATCCGCGATCTGTTGTCAGAGCAGCTGACCGTAAAGGCTTTCAAGGATGTAAGGTGGTGACACTACACCAGTGACATTGTCGAGGCAGTGATCTTCGTCATGAAGTTTTAAAGGTTTACGTTAGGTAAGGTTAGTTTCTGGCTGCACCTGGTAATGTCGGTAGAATTCTTCTTTTGCAACTTTGCTTTGTTACTTTTTATCTGTTATTTGAAAACTGATAGCAGCAACCCAACAGTCATAGTCTGATTAGGTCTTGTCTGTGTCTTACAGGAAAGGAATAGAGTAGAATCATCCATCTTCTACCCCCATGGTTCTTTTCCATCAATCCCTGTCCTAATAGATGCAAAACGTTGGATTCCCAAAATCTGGTTTATTCTAAGGATTACCGTATTTTTTCTGACGAGCAGATAATAGGGCGACACAAAACAGTCATATAATGTCGTTTGATTACATGTCCTAGAAAACCTTTTGATTTGGTTTGGAATGGTTTATATCAAGCAATCAAATAGGAATAATACACAAAAACAATACAATCATCAATTCATACAATAACTAATCAAACTTAGTATAATTAGACATAAAATTAAGTATTCCTTGAAAGGGAGTGGAAGGAAGCGAACTTATATAATCCCACCCCTGTACCTTGAACCACAGTACACATCACTCCATGACCATGTCCAAATTCCCAACTACTAAGAGAGGGCTACACAAAGAGGTAGGGAGGTAGAGTCCTACAGGTTTATTGAAACAGGAAGTGTAGCTATCTCGGTATGGAGGGTAGAACTGACGAACTCGCACTCTACTCTATATTGTGAAGATCCTATGATCTTTACTACAATCTTAAAGCTTGACGATGTATAGCAATATTTGCTTCTTGATGAATGGAGAATGTGGTAATTAAGTATAATAAGCACCATTGGGTTGATTATTTCTTCATCAGATATATGAAGTTCAGGAAAGGAAAAGCTTATTGTTGCATAATTTGTTGTTCAGGTCCTGGTACCACATCTTGAAATTCTGAACACAAGGAACCGTATCTCGCCTTTAAGGGACTAGAAGTCCAAATCGCAGGTAACTTCCATCCAGTTCCATTTAGCAAACACCACATTTCCTATTGTTGATTCGACCTGTTGGATAAGAACGACATCTACTGATTTCGGCCTTGGAAAAATCCACCATAAAGACTCATCCAGCAGGGTCTGAGAAAGGTTGGGAGACAATTCCTTAAGATTCATTGAGGAATAGGTGTTACACATAGATGGCAACACAATATAAAGTCATGGGGGGACAAAAATGACTGCACTTTGGAGAATTTTTGTTTTGTTTGTGAGTAAGACAAGAAAGTACAGGGGTATACATAAGCAGTTCTTGCTCTTGCTGGGGCAACTTTACTCTGCGTTTGAGTTTATGTAAAGGAAACTTCTATGCACAGTGACTTAGTAAGTTAGACAAACAAGCAGAGAGACTTCCTCCAAAGAACCTCAATGAAAAGGCTGGTAAAGTAACTCATATCTGTCTTTTCCATCACTACGACTCTATAATCTTAACAAACTTCAGTTTGGAAAAAAAAGCCAAAAATGCTCGTGAGTTTTTCCCGCCCTGATGCTATGTTCAGTAACTGCAAAATGAAGAACTTCCGGCCTTGATTCTTGTTTTAGAACAAATTGAAGGTGGGTGGAATCCTTAAAAATTATTTTAATATCGTATGCAAATAAAACTTTTTTTGATATGGGAGGGACGGGCTAGACATTCAAATCTAATAAACCCCTATTCCTGTGGAAACACTATCTTTTCTGGAACCAGCTCACAGTGGCCATGTGGGGAACTGCATTTTCTTTAGTAGTTTTGGGCTTGCTTCATGTTTTAAAATTAAGTGTGGGGGGAGGGGACTGCTGTTCTTAGAAGTTATTTTGATATCATCTCCAAATGTTTGGTTTTTGAGAATGGGGGGAAAAGAGGGGACTTAAAGTTTAAAAATAAAGCAAACTCCTTTTCCGAGTAGGGTACTTTTTCTTTATCTCTTTTGGTTAAAGAGACGGTAGAATTGTAGAGGGGCCTGCTTTTAACTTAATTTGCTTCTTTTGTTATTATTATTATGTTATCATAAAGCGTTTTGTGTTTCCAAGTTTGAAAGGGGCTTGATTGATAGCTACAAACTGGGTTTCATTGGCTCTTTTATAGGACCCAAACTGGATTATTAAGTGGCACACTTTGACCAAACAACCTTTTAAGGAGAGTTTTTGAGTCTCGACCATGGGTGTCCAATACCAACCAATCACATTGACCATTGACTGCATTTTACTCCAATGAAGCAAAGTCAGATCAGTCACCATGTTTTGGCAATATGAACACCACCATTTCAGAATGTCTAGTGGGTCTAGATGACCCAACTCCCAACGTCAAAGTGCCTAGGATAGCACAAGGGTTACACGCAGTAGAATATATCAATCAAACTTTTCAATTGTTGGACATCTGAGTGGTCAGTTTTTAGGATTATCAAGATGTTGAAAAGGTATCAGATCAAGAACAGTTATTCTGACTAGTAGAATGACGGAGTAATAGCTGTTTATTTCTCTGTAGAAGTCTAAGGGATTTTGGCTGTTAGGAACCAGCGAGTTCCTCCTATTTGGTACGCCAGGGGGGAGGGCTCACTTAGTTTATAACTCATATAATAACATAAGGTCATATTCATTACAGAGGCTTTCACGAGTCCTCAAACACCCATACTATCCTTTAGCAGAAAACGCTTTCAACAAATTGTCACAGTCATGGTTTGTTTTCTCCGCTTCCAAAGCCTGTAAATAAATCAGTGTTTTTTTTTTTGGTTTTCGTGATATCTCGTTTTCATATCTCAAGTTTGTATCGGTGGTGGGGGGGAAGATAACAAACTGTGGACACAAAGTTGAACAGAAACTTGACTGTTAGCTTGTTAATCGGGGCTGGCTAAAGGCCATTCAGGGTTTCTTTCACTTTAAACATGAAATGAGCCGAATTTTGCCCATTGAGCCGCTGACGGGGGTCTGGACAAGTGACTCGGCTTGCCCCCCCCAACCCCCCGTCCACCGATGTGCTCCTGCAGCGGAGTACATCCGCCAATGAGCTCTCAATTAAATTTGCACAAACCAGCTGACACGCGGTAACCTCGGAGCTTTCAGAGGCCCGTGGGCCTGCGGTGGAGGGGGCCACTGCCTCGCTTTGTAATCCAGCTGACGTGAGCTCCCCCCTCGCTAGGAGAGAGAAGCTCAACAGAAGTGGAGAGGGGGGGGTCAAAGGTCAGGAGTACAGTTTAGACTACACAGCAGAAACAAATTTTTTGCTCATAAATACGAGCGAACAATAAATAATCCTTTCCTGGACCACCTTCCTGCCGGGGCTCAGTTTCTCTGCCCACACAGATGCCGCTCCTTTGTAGCGACACAATAACATGATAAAGATAAGCTTCAGGTAAATACAGGAAAGGAATATTTGATATTTTACGGCTGAGGAATAATGCATAATTTGGTCTGTGGGAGTTGGATGGCAGCGTGGGAGGTTGTACAAAAACATAAATAAATCAAATCGTGCTTTTGCTGCACTCCTGAGCTGGGATAAGCCGACATTTCCTTCCCTGTCCGGGTTTATTTTCCTGGTAGATTTAAAGCTGGGCCTCATATCCCACACTACAAAGCCCAGGGAAAGCTTTCCTAAACCTGGACTATCACTGTCCTTCTAACTGACCCTAACTCTAAAGAGAGAACATGAGAAGTAAAGGCCGACATCCATTGAAAGCCGCTTCCCACAGCTGCTACGAACATTTTGCGGATTTTACACGGATAAAAAATGGTCAAATGTGAATATACTTGAAAAATTGAAAAAACTTGTGGAAAGTTCCACAGAAGTATCACAAATAAACCACGTTAAAACTACGCACTGAACATTGAGACGACTGTTGTTGTGAATTTGGGCCACAGAAACACAATTAAATTGAAATTGAATTCAATTGAACACATCAATCAACGTCAAACATAAACTGTGTGCAATATTGCACTTTTAATATCCAATTCAATAGTAATTCGTGGGTCCATTATGTAAGTTGAACGGGATATGTGCGCCGTATACGTGGTATAAAAGTTATACATCGGTGATGCATGAGTGAAAAGTCTGATAGATATATTAGCGTACAAATTAGCGTATGCATCTTGCAAATTTCACACATAAATTGCGTAACATTCATGTAGTACTCGTGAAGGTAAAATACGCGTAAACTGCCTAATTCTCAACTGGCCAAAACTGAATTATAAAAATAAAGACCTGTCGGTCAAAACCCTCAACGGACATCTGTGCACGTCGACGATTGACGAACGCAAAAACACGAATTATCACGGATGTATCACGACAGACCCAAATTTCATATGTAGAAAATGTACAAAATGTACGTATCGGCTGTGTGACACGGTTTTAATATCATGCATGATTTAGCGGACGGAACACTCCGGAACATAACGCTTACATACTTGTATTCTACGGTAACATCGGGTTTAAGAATGCACTAAACGTGGGTTTTTGAACACGCTTTTATTATATGGGGTTCACACAAGTCTGTCGCTACCTGACACTAGGGCACAGCTGGAAGAGGCTTGGAGTGAAACGTCGAAGCGGTAAATGTTTCAACCATTTCTCCAGATTTACCTCTACAGTTTTATTCCGATATATGAATGACCTGGTTTCATACAATGTTGGCCGGCCACAAACCGCCGTTAATAATTTCTCCTTCATGATTACCTTACAGTTAGCATTTTTGTCAAAATGTCTCTACCAGATCCAAGTACCTGAGTGGTCAAAGTTGAACTTTTGAGGCATGCTCAATTGTTTTGTACATATAGTAGTTACATTTATTTTTCATTACATTTAGTTACATGTATAAGTTATATCTGGCCCTTTGAAGACAACCACTATGCTGATGTGGCCCTTGGTGAAAATGAGTTTGACACCCCTGCCTTAATGCGTTGTTTTTGATGCAAAATGAAGAAAAATACTGAATATGTTCAATGCCAAAAAAACGTAAGTAATTACTTACTGTCCCTTAACCAATTTGGTAGAGTGGTGGAGTATAAAATGGCGAATGTTATTTGCAACGTCCTGTTGCATTATTCGCAAACCAGCATGAATCACAATGTCTTTAAGCTAGGCTAAAGAGAGACGGACGATTAACCGTCATGAGCTCATTAAATGGATGATGAATGTAGCTCCTCCCACCATCTTTTGGGCACACACAAAGGAGCAAACTTGCCATCCAACGCAAATCTTGTTTGGTGTATACAATGCTAAATGTAGTCTAATATAACTCTACAAAAAAGTACAACATAAAACCTTTAAAATAACTTATTTATGTCATTTTATTTCATACAAATCCCAGACACAAAATAGAACGATGTGCTGCTGAGACAATCTGAGTAGATCTAAAGCTGAAGAATGTTGTCCCAATGGTCCCAATTAGGACTTTTTGGTCCGGGTCCAAATTGACCCGAACCATATAAATGTGAGGGTTAAACAAGCCTGGTTGTGAACAGACGACTTTCCCGATCCCTGTTGAGTCATTAGGTGGTGCTAGGGGTAAGACAGCAGCAGGAGAACTTCAAAAGTGGTCAGTCCAGGGTAACCTGGGAATGGCGTGGGCGCAATCATGCACACAGGCTGGTATTTTCTTTTTTCTTTCTCCTGTTGCGGAGGAAAAATAACCCCCTACCTCCACCACCACCCCATCTTAGGCTCTCTCCCACGCTTAACATGTTATCCTGGACATCTGTAATAATAAGGGGTCATTTATTGTGATTAGGGCTTTTATCTGCAACCTGGATCTTACGTCTACAACATCCTCTCTGCTGCACCTCCCCCGTCATTGTGTCGATGGGGGGGTCATAAACTCCTGTACGGGGAAACACACTGAATTCACTGCTGCTGTTACGGATATGCATGAACTGCAACAAGATACTGCAATGCGCTGGAGGCAAACGTAATAAAAGACAGCAAAAGAGGTTTACCCTGTTCAATGACATTATTTTACAAAAGATGAAAAAAACTTTGTTTATAGTAGAACAAAATTTATGTTTGCAGATGACATAAGATTCTCTTTCTAAAATAAAGCAGATTCAGCCACTCTTCAACTGCAAAATATTTCCTAAAATATTCAAAAAAGATTTACGAAAAAATGTATTGTACAAAAGAAAACACAATTTTAGAGCAAATTGGGATTATTTCTGAGAACATAGACGATCCACGTAAAGATAAAATATTAGATGAAGTATTATCCAATAGTTTATAATGACTATTCAGTTTTTAGACTTTATTCGTTCTAATTTATAATCAACAAGATTAAAAAGAGAAAACAAAACAAAACCAATTAACATTAAAACTTGTAAATATAAGAAGAAAATAGTTTGTTTAATATTATTTATTTATTAAGAAAACTTCTAAAATTCACTTTACTAGTAAAAGAAATGTGTAATTTTTGTTACTATAAACAAAACCCATCAAAGTTTGCAGATGACATTTTATGTAACCACAATTTGTCAATGTCATATAAGGCACTTACAGGATATTTCATAAAAAATTAAAATACCGAAATAGATTTCAGAAATTAAAGCCACATAAAGATCATGTCAAATAAAGTCTTAATACTTTCTAAACAGTTTTGTAGATCCCCCCCCCCACCACCACCACCACACACACACATTTTTCATGACACGTGCAAGATTTTGTAGCACGTTTTTGAATATACTTTTGGTGCCTGGCATATACCCCTCTATAAACCCAAATCTACTGTATTTAAATACAAGAAATATATATTTATGCAGAGTTTATACAATTAAAAAAATTATATGAATATATATATAATATATATATATATATATATATATATATATATATAAACGGTATATTCACACAGTATATGCAGTATATGTACATATGTACACGGTATATTCATATATGTACACGGTATATACTGTATATGTATGCACATGGTACGTATTTACATGTGTGTGTGTGTGTGTGTACATATATATATATATATATATATATATATATATATATATATATATATATATATATATATATATAAACGGTATATTCACACAGTATATGTACATATGTATACCGTATATTCATATATGTACACGGTATATACTGTATATGTATATATATATATATATATATATGTGTGTGTGTGTGTGTGTATATATATATACACTATACATGCATATATATATATAACGTGTAAATA
The DNA here is from genome assembly GCA_037389245.1 of Oryzias sinensis. Taxonomy (NCBI): domain Eukaryota; kingdom Metazoa; phylum Chordata; class Actinopteri; order Beloniformes; family Adrianichthyidae; genus Oryzias; species Oryzias sinensis. The sequence goes on along the minus strand of CM074510.1, from coordinate 3,014,194 downwards.
TTTGAATATACCGTGTGCATATTTACATATACTGTGTGCTTATACCATTTATATATATATATATAGTCAAAGTGTTTTTCTAGCTCTGTGAGGCATATTTTCAAGTTACGATATTTATTTTCTCTTCAGTCAAGGCGACAACGATCTGAAGCAGCACATGAGTATTTGGGAAGCCTCTTCAGGTCTCATTAGGTTCCTTTCTGTCTATCCTTTACATGCGCTTCTGCAGTCCTGACAACCAACTTCCAGTTTATAATAACGCTCGCCGTCCTTTGTTTCGAACCAAACGAAATCCAATACGGTGCATCTGTCAGCAGAGTCTTGATTTCGTCTGGTGGCGTGACGGGAAACATTCCGGGCCGCCCGCTGGAGGATGTGACAGTCCGGTATGGCGAAGAGTAATGCGGCCTGTCAAAAACAAAACAAAAAAAAAAAAAAAACACCAAAGCGGGGACTCTTCCTGGGTTGCTGATGAGCAACAATCACTATGTCCAAAAACTCTGCAGCTCTGACGGAAATCTTGTAGTTCCTCCCGAAAAAGTGACGTTTATATTTTTATGAAGTCATCAGTTCGGATTTTCCATGTAGACTCCTTAAACCTATCGTTTTCAATCTCCATTATTCCTTCTTTCCACACCTCTGAGCAGATTAAAGTCTATCTCTTTCCAAATCTAACCGGATTAAGTGGATAAAAAACGCCTCACTGTCGCAGTTCCACACAATTACTTACCTCTTTCACTTTTACGTCTCAGTAAAAAAGAAAAACCTAATATTTTTCCCACCTTTTTTTTCTGTTTGCTTACATCCCTGGTAATCAACGGTGAATCAGAAGGTGGGCAAATCCAGGGGGGTAATCATCACTTAAAGAGGCATCAGCGTGTGGATTATGCTTTAAGCTGTTCTACAGCCTTGAAGGATTGTTGTTGCCTCAAGGGCTTGTTCGCTCAAACTGCAAAGAAAATATAAATTCTCTTTCAGATCCTCTGCTGACGTGAGGATCCACCGTGCAGCAGGTTGGCTTTTATGTTTCTCTTCCATGCGTATGTTTGTTCACTTTGTACGTTTTAATCATCGTTTTTTTCCCCTCAAAACGAGGTGCCGCTAGTTCTGAAACACACTTGATTCTAATTCGTATTAAATATGAACTGTTTTCTTAATTATCTCTAAAGACATTTGAATAGAAGTAACAGAAAATGTAGATTTAGAAGTTCACATTGATTTCATGGTTGTTTTATTAGGTTCTTGTGACATTTTTCCCACAATAGAGGATAAATATACTGAAAAATAACGTTAAATTGCATTTCGAGGTATGATTTTATCCAAATTGTTGTGAATCAGAAGCAGAAGATCGTATCTGTGACTTAGAAAATACGTTGGGCGGGCCAAACGCTTTCTGCTCCGCCTGATTTTAATGCATCCACTTGTGGACGGCTACATCCCTCTTCCAGCAACTGTAGGTCTGGATAGCTCGAGTTTGTGTAAGATAGCAGGAGATGAGTAAACAGATGGATGATGGGAAACGAGGGCGGGGGTACTCTGCGCCAGAGGTGAACCTTTAATGAATTACTGCTGCTCTCCGGAAACTACTGTATGTCCTAGAAAACAACACAGTGGTTCATATTTTTGGCTTAAAAACTGTAAAATCATAATTAAAAGACGACTAAGAACCCTTTGATAATGGTCTGAGTATATGTACTTTACTGAGTGTATGGATGTTGTATTCATTTTACTGATGATTGTTTGTCTCTGCTCTGTTTCACCAGCAAAGGAAGTTCCTAAAAAATTATAAAGTAATTTTGATTTGATTTGATGGGAACTGGAGAAACTTTGTTCCCCTATTTTCGCACCATACTAATTTTTTTCAGACGTGTAAAATGTAAGACGGACATCTTAGTCCAATTTGAGTTCAAGATCCTTATTTCGGACCACTTAGAAATTGATTCACTGCCGTATTTCTTTATGAACTGAAATACTCTTGGTTTCTCTATTAGATCTCATAATTGTACCGTGGTCATTTACGAAAGAAATCAATAACAAATCAATAGTTGGTTAAAGTTTTACACTATTTTTCACTAAGACCGGACGATTTGATACGCATCATGGTAATGGATACAGATACTGACCTCGCTCTGCAGCAGCGTAGGGAAGTGCTATGTGAGCTACACATCATGTTAAGTGATCCAAAGCACCGTTTCAGAACGTTAGTTCAGCGAAAAACTGCAGAGAATTCTGACCACAACTTCTTCTTTATTTTATTTTTTCCGGATTATCACCGTGAATTATCACTTTTAAATCCACACCTTGCAGCCAATCATGGTATGATTATAAAAAGTGGCAGCAACCTTTGAGACCAAGAAATCAGTACAAAAGGAAAAAAGACAGCCACTATGTATATTTTGCGCTTTTTGCGAGTATGAAATTTTGGGTTTTGCGCCATAATCGTAATTCTTATGTTTGAAATTTCTTCGATGTACGCAGATGTCCATCGAGGGTTTCGGCCAATAGGTCCTCACGTAAATTGGGTTTTGAGCAGTTCAGAACTTTTGGTCGGTTCAGAGCCACGAAGGTTATGCGTATTCTACATAGTTTCTCTGCATTTATTACGTAAATCTTGGGCAATAGTGTGTGAACTTTGCGAGATGCATACACAAAATTTGTGGCTTTCCACGACCGTTCCACGTATGTCTAATGGATTTTTCACACATGTACCACCAATGTATAACTATTATATTAAGTATACGGAAAACGTATTATGTGTAAATTACATAAGTGACTCACAAACTTTGGTCCAGGTTTGGTCTTTACGTTGATTTACGTGTACTTTGCGTGCTTTATTCGTACTTCTTCCGTGATTTTATTGTGGTTTTTTTCATGATTAATTTGTGAAAATTTCTCGTAAATCCACAACTTTTCTCACTTTTTTCTACGTATGTTCAAGTTTCCAAGTACTTTACGCAAAATGTACCTAGTGGTTGTGCAACACGGCTTTTAACCGGACGGGTTGAATTTACTGTCAAAGCCAACAGTCACACGGTTGTAGTGCTTAGCATTTGTATAGGAATAAAGACAAGGATATATAAGTACAAATATGATTAAATAGTAATACCAATGGCATCATTTAGATTATTTATATTACTTTTTTATTTTCCAATGAAATCTTGACTAGTCATCCAAAGTTAGATATATCTATACGCAGATACGTGTTTTTGTTTTCTCTAGCATTTTTATCTTGATTGCTTGAAATGAACAAAAAATGGATAAAAAAGAAACATTTAGAGAAATATTAGTCATGATGACTATAAAACATCCCAGCAAAGTGGATATTTGGAACCAAACGACCAATCTGGCTGTAATTTCTCCTCCTAAGCCCCAAAGTCCTTAATCTGCACGTCACATCTTCACCTCCACCTTTAACCAAACAGCCTTTAAAATATTCACTTCCTGTCTCTGTAAACACTTCAGCCCTCGGGTTCTGTCATTCAGTCCAGGTGGGGAGCGCCAGATGGCACCTCCCCCAACCGCCCAGACGGCCATAAACACTGCTTACCCCAGAAGTAACCCTGTGCTACTTCCTCAGACTGCAATAACCGTCTGACCTCAGACAGACCCCTCGCCCTCGTTACGTCCCACCCTCAGGTGAACTCGCATGCATCCCCTTTAGTTTTTTAGGGAGGGTAAGATGAAGAGCTGTCCTCCTCCTCTTGTATTTTACCAAAAATCTGTGGGAAGCTTGGGAAGAACTGCAGCCTGTTTTCACTCAGTGGTGCTGTTGTTTGAGGTGCACAAGGATTTCCTGTTTGACTCGCGTGGATATTAGGGATGATGAAGAGCTGTGGACTCAAATGTGGCCAACACATACATACTTTTTGGGCTACAGATGGTGATTTTGACTTGAGTCACATTCAAAATCCATAAATGAGTGGTAGTTGTAGGAAATTAACACCTATTTATTTTCATTGCAGCAAGTAAAAGTACAATGGAATTGTTTTGTCCAACAACATTTCGTATCAAATATGGTCAACCTTGGCTTTATCCCCTTGACAGGATAAGATGTCAGCAAACCCTGGATCGCTCGTTGGGCGCATATTGGCTCTTAATCTGATGATGTACCCATCTATGGTGTACACTTCTTGACAACTGACAGTCAAATCCACAGATCAGAATTGTTTCAACTTGGCATAATCCAATTGTTTAGGATTGTCATAACCAACCAAACTGAGTCTTGTCATCCTAATAAAAATAGGATGTCTTTATATCCATGTTTAATGGGTGTGGACCATGCCTATACCCATTCAACACAGATCTGTTGTCCCACCCCTTCAACATGGATATACACACATCTGTTTTAGATGGGTATAGACCTGGTCCATACCCAATCAACATGGATGTGTGTATATCCATGTTTAATGGGCCATGTCTATACCCGTTCAACACAAATGTATGTCTATATTTCCATGTTGAATATGTAGGGACCATGTCTTTACCCAATCAACACAGATGTGTGTACATCCATGTTGATTGGGTATAGCTTTGGTCCATACCCGTTCAACCTGGATGTGTGTTTGTCCATGTTAAATGGACCACATCTATACCAATTTAAAACAGATGTGTGTATAGCCGCGTTTGATGGGTATGGATCATATCCATACCCATTCATTGCAAATGTACACACATCTGATCTATTCAACCCTTGGCATAACTTCAAAGTGGTTCCTAAGTGACCCACTGGGTCAACTGTCTTGGTTTCTGTTTGGCTAATATTTAGCCAGTTCGCAGCTAAAAACCATCAAAATGTTTGGATGTTTCTAATTACCAATCACTCTATTTTTCTTTCTATAACGTAATGACTTTTTGAAGAATAAACCATTTCCTTTACCGCAGAGATTAGACACATTCAGACAGCGAGGGACAACCACATGAGACATGTTTGTCACGTTTGACAGCCTCGGCGAGTCATCCCGTGGAATATTATTTGGACCCGCTTTGTTAATGAAAAACTAAATCCAGGGAGAGTAAACAGTGTGTCTCGCTTTTGAAGTAAGTTTGAGGAGTGGAAAAAGTAGACGAGCAGCACATCAATGGAGCAGAGTTGAGCAAACTGGAGAAAACACGGACTGAATGGATGTGTATTGTTCTCAGCAGGTGGTCTGTTGTTTGTCTTTTTCCTACAGGCATAAGAAACTGCATCGTTAAGTGTGTGCGTGCGATCCTCCCCTGTTTTCTCAGTGTGCTAGCATCAATGCATCCTTGCATGTAAGGCTGTGTGTACTTCGGGCTCCATCCAGGCAGATGAGAGGTGTGTGTGTGTGTGTGAGTGTGTGACTTCCAGTGTTTGTGTGGTATGGATCGGAGTCGGGGCAGCCAGGCATGTTTTCAAACACCAGCAAGCCAGACAGATCAGGGTCCTGCGCCGCTCCGTCGAGCTGACGACACGTTTGAGGGAGAACAAGCGCGTCCAGGTCGGCGTGGGCTTGTGTTGTTGTACAAAGAGGCTGGGTGAAAGGACACAAACTTTGTTGTGGTTTGTGCACAGCTGCCATGGTTGCCAAGCTCTTGAAGTCCTTCCAAATTTTGGAGCAAGAGAGGAGATTTATTTTTAGCGTAGTGAACCTCCTCATCCAGGTTCTTCACGATTGTCTAATAAGCTGCCAACACATCTCAGGTACTGAGCTTTGGTTCCCCGTTACTGAGCTAACACATACTGACAGATTTGGATTCTTGTAACCAATTTCCAAATTGAACGCAATTTATGAGTAAATTTTACGTTCGCCCTCTCTTGTTTGACGCAGGTCAAATTCCCTGTTGGCCAGTCTGTTCATAATCTGATGGGAGGAGTGGGAGGAGCTACTGTCAGCGCTACTTTTTGTCAAAAAATAAAGTATCAAAGATCAGAGGGGATCCGACTCTCCTCCATGTTGGTTTTCGCTACATTAATGTTATTATAAATATTAATATAGCTACGCTAACTCCCAACCTAGTTAGTAACTTAAGAAAACACAGTCAGACACTTCTACATGTTAGCCATGTGAGTATATGACACCGCTATAACAATAATTACTGTGACTACGGTAGGTCCAAACCTCTTTAGTAACGTAAAAAATACTCAGTTTGACAATGCTACACTTTAGTAATTTTCGCGTACTATGATGCTAAATCACCAAAACAATTGTTACGGACTACGCTGACTCCCAACCTTGTTAAAACATAAAAGTTAACCCACAGTCTGACGCTGATACACGTTAGCGTATTTAAAATATCTCTAACTCCGAACCTTGTTAGCAACCCATAAAAAAGGGACTAAAACTGCTAAAATAAACAATTTAAATACAATAACTCCCAAACTTGTTTGTAACGTAATAAGGACAGTCTGACAATGCTAAATTTTAGCTGCGTTGGCGTACTTACAGTAACACCCAAGCTTTATTACAACACATTAAAAAACAGACAATGTTAAAATATACGTTTGTGTGACTACACTAACTCACAACCTTGTCAGTTACACGTAAAAATAAACAGTCCAACAACACTAGTCCTTAAACCGTGTTAGCATATTCACAATATCCGTAACTCCCAACCTTATTAATAACGTAAAAAAAAATCACTGTCCGACCCAGCTTCGCGCTAGTCACGTGTAGCTGCTAATGTACACATCGCTATATGTTAGCGTATTAACAAACCTGTTACTCCAAACCTTGTTAGTAATACGTAAATAAACAAACTAATACCACTAAAACAAATGTTACTGTCACTACACTAACTTCTTGGTAACGCGTAAGAAAAAAAAGCTAAGATAGCCACACTAGCACATCCACAATAACCTCCACAAGTGCCACTCAAAATTGCTTCATCATTAGTAAGCATAACCTGAATAGAACCATACATTAGGATTTTTTAAGGTGGACTGTTGGTTTCTTTTTGTGGGAGTACCTAATTGAGCGGGGGGAAAAAATGTACATTTATATTTTACAATTACATTAGTTTGGTGTATAGATCTCTGTTTAGATTCATAGTTTGTATTCAAATTAGCATACATATTAAACACTTATGTGTCTGATATCTTTCGGGTGATCAAAATGTGCCAAATGTGAGACTACATTGCCAAATTTGATCATTTTACGAACTTATTTTATTTCACTGAACTTTAACTTTTGGTGCCTCAGATCTTTTGTGTTTTATTCCGTAAAACACCAGACGACAATCAACCTTCAACTAGCGCAGAAGATCTGCAAACCTGGTACTCCGAGGCTGAATGACTCACTTATAGTGTCACATTAGTTTGTAGCTTTTTGTCCTCCTCTCCCTGAACAGGACCGCCACGTTGGAAGTGTTTCACTCCTTCCACCATCTGCTGCCGCCAGACGCTCGGAAACACACACACAAAAAAAAAATCCTCAGTCTCTGGTCGTTTTGGAGTAACAGCGCCCTCCTCCTGCTTCGTGCCACCAAGCAGTCCAGCAGGTTTCCCTCCAAATCCGAGCAGGTGGCTCGCAATGAAAAATGTAGTGTAGGGACTGTTGGACGAGCCGACGGCCCTCTCCTAATGTACTTATAGCGCATTCGGTGAGGGGTTTGTACTAGTTAATACACATGGTAATGCTAGCATGGCGCCTAATTCCAGGTAGTGGATTTGGCAGTCTCACGACGGCTTAAAGACACTTCAAAGTGTTCCCATAGAGTTGCATTCAGCCGAGTGTCTGTTAGCAGAGTGGTGATGGTGGTGGTGGTAATGGGGGGGGGGCTTTAGCACACCAGATGGACTCTGTCACGCTCCGGCTCGAGGCCTATCTGCCGGCCTCAGAATTTCATTAGTAGCTTGGCCCCGGTCGCAAGTTTGAAGAGCATAAGAGGTTCGATCAAAGGATTAGCAGCACATCTGAAGCAACAAATGGCCCACTTCTTTCTTCATTATTATTTTTTTCCTTCCTCCCACCTCCACAAAGTGCCTCAGACCTGGCCAAATTGATGGGTAGGAGTCAGTCGAGAAAAAAAGGAACAAAAAAGCTTTTGTTTTAGGTTTTTGCATCTCCAGCTTCCTTTTGTGCAACATTCACAAAGAAGCTACCACTTTTATACATTTTGATTTCTAAGAACAAAAGAAGAACCCCTCCAAACTATCAGTTCGAAGTGCCAAGTTGTGTTTGTGGAGTTGCATGAACGCACCGTTAGCTAACAGCGTGTCCACTCGTCTCCTCTTCCTTCTGTTTTGATCAATGAACTCAATTACCGCCGTTTCCTGAGGTTCCTCTCACCACCCCGCCCACGTACTCCTGTCGATGGGTCGTACCTGACACCCCCGTCAAAACTGTCCGCCATAAACCAGAGTGGGCCACAAGCCTTCCCGGCGCCCCTTTGCGCCAGGCTCCAGTGCCCAGTCACACTCCTCTCTGCAAGGGTAGCCTCTAATAGATTCCCGCAACTCCCCATGTATTATTAATGCCTACCACTCTCTAAGGTGGCAGTGACAAATAGGGAGCGGAGTGGACCGACTAGCGCTGGATGTACTTTTTTAGACATGCTCGAGTTTCCTGCAGTCTATACTGCTGCCAGTTTTTCTTATACTTAAGTCTCATGTTATTTAAGAGTTGCAAAAATTGCTGGAAAAACAAAAGAATTTATCAATTTATTTTTTACTATTCTTTAAGTAAAAAAAAAGAAGAATGGGGACAAAATCTCTTATGGGGCTCCAAAAAAACATTTCAAAATCTACTAACAAAAAAAAAAAACACACACGTGAGAGATACACTAAGGACATTTTGGAACCATTATCGGATGGCCACATGACCTGCGGCCATTTTGTGACAAATTTGCTGATTTTCAAGTTTCTGCACAACGTAGAAACGAAAAAATTTCGTTCGAGCGATTTTTTTCATGAAATTTCACACACGCCACCAGGTTTGGTCTACAACTATCAGCGAAGGTTTTATTGACCTTTGACCTCAGGAAGAGGCCAAAGGTCACGTTAAAATTACGCAATTGACAAATTCCATATAAACAGTGCAACAGTCACGCACGGTTCGTGTTCTACGTTGATTTACTTGTTCTTTGTGAGGTTTATTTGTCCTTCTGTGATACATCTGTGAAAAGTTCACGTTAAGAACTATAGCTAATTCTCAGGTATATTCACGTATGACCAATTTTCATCTGCGTCAAATGTGCGACGTGTGGCTGTCGACACGGCCTTAACGACCTGAGCAGGAGCAGATTGATTCCTTCTTTATTTAACATTCAGGTTTGAGGCCTCCTCACATCCTTTATTCTGTTTGTTGAACAATAAAATTAATCCCGATAAAAAGGCAGCATTGCTGTTTGCTCACAGCATGTCAGCGAGGGATTTTGCTTGAGTGTTTCATTTGTTTCCCTTGTTTTTGCCCCTCACTTCCACCTTTCAGCAGTAATTATTAAAGTGTATTAATGCAGGAAATAGCATCCAGTTTTTGGAATGAACCCCGTCTGGCTTCACTGCCACCACCCCCCCTTCCCCATATTTGTGTAAAAATCAAACCTTCTAAACCTTAAGAAAACACCAACATAGGAGCAGCTGCATAATAGACTGCCACATAAACATGCTTGTTCTTAGTATTTTTAGACTCCAGATATGTTCAAATGCATAAAAAATGTGGGGGAAAAAGCAGGGTTCTGGGTACTGATGGCCTCGCTTTTCCATGTTTGACCTTTCTTATGGTAATCTTGTTTTTTGGTGCGCTAAACAAAATAATACTTTAAATATTTTTGGACTATAACTAAAAAAATATACGTTTTGTATTTTTTTTTTTTTTTAGAAAAACTAAAAAGCAGATTGTAGTAGCAAAGCTTTTTCCAGTTATTTAAATAATTTTGGGTAACTGCATTGCGTAAAATACACCCTATGAACTTTGTATATCTGCAGGGAAATATGGTCATTTGCTGGAAAATGAGTTAAAATTAAATTAAATATGTTTTTTGAAGGTAAATTATTATAAATAAACATTATTTTGACATTAAAGCTGTGCCTCTTGGGGTTCATTCCATATTTTTGTTGTGGTCCATCCATCCAAAAATGGAATTATTTCTCCGTCCGTCCGTCCGTCCATCCATCCGTCCATCCATCCATCGTTGGGGTGAACGGCGATGCACACCCGAGCAGGTTGCCAGTTTGTTTTCTCTTGCACCCCTTCATAAAATAGAGCTTTTTTATTTGCCAAAGCATTGAAAAGGTTTAACATAAATGTTTTAAATTAAGCTCTGTTTATGCTTAGCCTAGCTAGTTACTCATAAGTTAGCAACTAACTAGCATATTTACTAGCTTGCATTAAGTATTGAAAAGTTTTGACAAAAACGTTTTAAATTGAGCTATCTATAGGCTCAGCCTAGCTAGCTACTTGTGAGTTAGCTACTAGCTTGCATTTATAACTAAAGTATTTCAATTTTTAGTATTGTAGCGACCTGGGGGTTAGCCCCGCCTTCAGCCCCTAAGGCTCATGGGAAGTGGGGAGCTTAGGGTGAAACCTTGAGTCAGAGGGCTGGAAGCTGAAGTGACCCTCCAGAGTCACTTCAGCTTCTGCTGTTTGGGCTGTATGAGTACGTGGAATAAACGGGCTAGATGCTCAAAAGGGAACATTGTCTCTCCTCCTGTTTATTCTGCTTGAGACTGTCCGGGTCGTGCGGTGTATGGGACATGGACAGCTCTCCAACGAAGCCATCTAAATTAGCAGTTGGTTTTAGCTACCCCATGAAAGTGACGGTCCGGCTGGATCGTTACAGTATTTTTAACAAAGTATTAAAATGGTTTACCATAAACTTTTTAAATTAAGCTCTGTATAGTCTTAGCCTAGCTAGTTACTCATAAGTTAGCAACCAACTAGCATAGCTACTAGCTTGCATTACTAGCTAAAGTATTTCAGTTGTCATTTTAGGAATTTTTGGCAAAGTAATGACCATTGAAAACTTTTGACAAAAAAGGTTTTAAATTGAGCTTTAAATTTAGTCTTAGCCTAGCTAGCTATTTGCTAGTTAGCTACAATCAAGCTTGCTAGTTAGCTACTACAAGCTTTACAGTCATATAAAAAGAAAACAAGGATACCCAGGCTAGGTTTTTCTGCTGGACATTTGTCAAATAATCTCATGAATTTTAAGATGTTTGCTAAAATATTTCTTGGTCTTTTTTGGAACCCAAGCAAATTTAAATTCTTGCGTGTTAGCCAAAGTAAGCTTTTTCAGTTAGCGTCTTAGCCTTTTCAAATGTATTGATTCTGGCCTTTCCCGGTCACATCAAGAGTTTAAACACTTTTCCACATTTGTTTCAGTTTAAAATGTTTACCCTTTTAACAAACTGCCATCAGAATTGTACTTGATGCATAAAATTCCCATGAATCATTGGGCTTTTTCTTCCTGCACTGACAGACAAAAACAGATTCCTTTCTACAAGCTCCCATCCAGCCCTGGAGGGACAGCTTCTTCTGCTGTTAACCCAGATTTGTGTGTCTTTCTGGGCCCTCACCTCTCCCTGATGTCCTTACCTGGATGTGACAGAAAGGAGAGCATCAACACCACACACGTGTTCGCCTCCCGATTACACGCTCTAGACCTGTCGGGCATTTCAAGCGATGAGACGTTCCTACCTGGAAGTGGTCGTCTGAGTCACTTCTTGTGTTTTCATGGAATGGAAGCCCCCAGAAAAAAAAAACAAAGCATATGTCTCCCTGTCGACACCTTTACGGTTAAAGTGCCTCCCGGGAACTGAGGGGGAATGGAGGGAACCGAGCTCTGTCTTCACCTTTTTAGCAGCAGAGAAATTGGTGAAGAAAAAACAAGCTTAGACGAAAATAACATCCAAAAGACAACACTTATCAGTTTTATTTATTTATTTGCAAAGTTCTATTTTGCTCCAGGCAAGAATATGTCTGAAGGGCTTGTTTGGAAATAAATTTGAAAGTAAACTCTGGCATCTTTGACTTCAATCAGAATAAAGAAGTCTTAACGCACATAAAAAGAGTTCAATACCTAATTGAAGCCTTAAACGCCCATGTTTACTTTAAGAGGCGGTTGTGTTTGTTTGTTTGTCAGCTCAGAACACACATAAGTAATCAATTTGTGATTAATTTCAAAGTGGGTTAGCTTTTTTTTTTTTTTTTAAAGCGGGGAGGTAGATCTAGAGGATCAGGTGTACAAGTCTACCGTTGAAACTCAACTAATCACCAGTTCCCGTTGATGGTTTGCAGTTTGTTAACCCCAACCGGGTAAGAGGTTTTCTTAATAAACTAAAAAAATCGTTTTAAATGTATAGGCGTTCTACGATTAGGCCTACAGTTTTACATGTCCGTATGATATATGATGCATAATTTCTTGTGCTGTAAAACATTGCGATATTTCTGTATCGCACTGTGGTCTCTGGATTTAAAGGTTGTGTCACACAGCCAGTACGTACAATTTTTCACATATTGCACGTTAGTCTTTGACGGACATCTGAAGGGTCAATGCAAACATGCATGTTTGTGTGTTCCGGGCTCACATGTTTTAAAATGTATGCATCCACGCATCGCTTTGAGCTCTACATAAAAAAACCTTTGCTCCACGAATGTTATATTAGGGATATAGCGTATTTTTAGGCAATAGCCTCTAATGCTACATTTTCACTGGGCATGTAAACATGTATTTAAGTGACTGCTGCATATTAAACGTTAGTGTAAACATGCGTATTTGCATGTTGAGGCCGTCCATTTTTAAAACTCTTGCGTTCGCATGTCGTTCTACTTACAAAATGCACGGACATTGAATGTGATATTGGCGATAAAGGTGATTTGTAGACGATAGCCTCTAATGCTACGTAATCCTACCTAAGTCTACAAAACATTCTTTTGAAGATTTGTTTACTTTCGGTGACAGTAGCAACGTACAATTGGCATTTTCTTGTAGTTTATAATATTAAAATCCAACATTCCTCTGCGTTGTAAAGCAATAAATACATTTTACTTCCCTCTACTAAATTTATATTGAATGGAAATCGGGGATCTTGGATGTCGTGACCATTCATACTTAAATTTCGGGAGGACATTGCGAAGGTCAGAGTACTGGGATACTCAATAACGCTCTAGACTTTGTCTTAAGGGTAAACTACCGTAGTCAAAAGAGAGTAAACCCGGGCGCTAAAGGGTTTGGGGTTAAAGGGGTTAAAACAAATTTGTTTTTTCTGAACATTTGGCGGTAAACGGAACTTCAGTTTCATTTTTGAAAAACAAAAAAATACTCGATAGTTTTTAGTTTAAAAATTCACTGACACTTTATCTCGAAAATGTGCTTACTTTTTGTCACAGTAGCCCTGCGAATTTCCCTTTTTTTTTAGTTCATACACTTAAAATCCAACATTACTTCGCGTTGTAGAGCAATAAATAGATTTTAGTACACTCTACTATGTTTGCACTGATCGCGAGTCGGCAATCTTGGACATCGTGAATGTTGGTACTTGAATTTTTGGGAGCAGATCTTGAAAGTCTTGAACAGTTTTTTTTTTTTACGACTAGCGCCTCAGAGTGCTAAAAAAAATTTAAATTGATGAAAAAAAAAAAAACATACCCGATTAAAAGTCAGTTTCAGAGAACGGACTTTGACGAAACTACGGTAAAGAATTCTCTTGAAAACCTGACAAGAGTGGAATAACGGTTCCTTTTTTCCCAGGATGGGAAACCCGAACCGGTTAGCATCGTTCCGTGATACGCTTAAAAGCCAATATTCCGTTTGACGTGATCAAACTTGATAGCAGCGAATCGCGAGCGTCTCCATCGAGGGTGCGTCTGTGAAGTTCAAATGCACCCCAGTTTCATCTCATCGATAGAGGGTTACTCCTGATTCCCCGCCTTTTTGTTTTTTTTGTTTTGTTTTGTGTTCACAGGTCGGTTTAAGCAAAACCGCAAAAGGTTCGGAAGGAGCTACAACAACCTCCCCCACCCCACTCCCACTCCCGGGGCCACAACGCCAGAACCAACTCTACAGCTGTTCCCCTGTTGATCAATTAAAAACATGCTTTGGTGAAATAATTAGCTGACATTTGCTCCAGCTTAACAGATGTTTATGTGGATTCTGCCTATAAAAAATAAATAAAAGTACAGTGGTGGAGCGTGTGTGTTGGCGTGTCAAAGCACACGGATGAGGAGGGCGTTTGTGCATTTTCCAGCACAAGAAATGGTTCCTCCGCTTGCCTTTCAAAGTTATGTACATCTTTTAATGCAATTATGAGAGGTGGGTCCCTCGCCGAAATGATTTGAATGCTAATTTGAGCGCCGATCGTCCTAGTTAACCATCGTTTACATAATTACCCCGTAATTAGCATCGCATTACAGCGATATTATTGGCATTAAACATTTAATTAAAGCCAAATTTGGGTGACACTTTGTTGCCAGAGCTTCTCCGCTTCTTGTCTTTTTCCGTCGAATCCAAAGTAAATCTGTCATATTATAACGTTAAAATATCGATTGAAATAAAAACCGTGTCAAACAGCCGCTATGTGCATTTTGTGTATTTTCCATGTACAAAATTTTTGTAATTCATGATAGATGCGCGATAAATGTAATTCATACGTATGTTTATCGATGTCTTTCCGTGATGTGAGCTGTTCAAAGCGTTTTGAGAATTACAAAGTTTTTACGTAGTTTAAATGCAATTGTTACGGAAATCTTAAGCAATTGTGCATGATTCTTATTAGATTTATATGCAAATTTGTGTCTTATCATACCCGTTCCATGTATATCTAACAGTCTTTTCACACATGTACTATCGTGTATATCGTGTATACACATCACGTAAATATGACGTAATTTACGTACAAATCACTAATGAATTGTATATAAATAACGCAATGTTCAGTTCATGTTCTACGTGGATTTACGTGTTCTTTGCGTGTTTTATTTTTACAACTTTTGTGTTTTTTTACATACATTTTGCACATTTTCCACGTATGAAATTGTAGTCTTTCTTGATTCAAGTGTGATATCTGTGATTCGTAAGTGTTTATTGTGTCCGTCGACGTGCGCAGATGTTCGTCAAGGGTTTCAGCCGATGGGGCTATGCGGTAATTTGGTTTTGAGCTGTTTTTAATTTTTTGAGTGGTTGAGAATGACGCAATTTACGTGTATTTTTACAAAATTTTACCGTAATTAATACGGGAATCCCACACAATTGTACTTAATTTTTGCAAGATGCAATAATCCCGGTCGGTCTATGTTCTACATTCACCTGTTCTTTGCGCGTTTTATTCATACTTCTTCTGTGGTTGTTAAACTCACATTTTGCGCGTTTTCCACCTATGAAATGTTGGACTTTCATGAAAGATCCATGACATACGTAATTCCTAAATGTTTCTTGCGTTCATCAATGTGCACAGATGTCCGTGAAGGGTTTTGGTTGATGGGTCTTTACGTGAATTCGGTTTCAAGCTCAACATTTTTGGTCGGTTGAGAATAATGCAGTTTACGCATATTGTATTTTAGTTTAATTTTGATCGGCCCTCATAATCAGTGGCGGTGTTATGTCAGTGCCGTCACCTCCCCTTCGTTTTCTGCATGCACACCTCTCCGGTGGAGTGGGGAGAATCTCAGGAGTTGGGAGGGTGGGGGTAAAGGATCTGGGGGGGGGGGGCGATGGCTTGTCAGGATTAAGGCAACAGGGGCTGTAAAATCTACAGCTGATGAGGCGACTCGCTCTCGGCTCCAGCGCCTCACAGATTTGCTCACCTCCGCGGAACTTCTTCGCCAGAGTGCACGCATCGATGCCCCCCCTCTCCCCCTCGACTTTTTTTTCTTTTTTTTCAAGGCTAAATTGGCTGATTCCGTTATCATTCAGGTGAAGCTGGAAGAGTTTGAATTTCTGCTTTAAAAAGAACAAGGGGGGGGGGAGAGACACAGCAGAGGGATGTCAGCTCCGGGTGGAGCAGGTTCAGGAGGTCTAACCGCTGGCAGGGGAGACACCGGGGCTACTCTGTCAGCTAGTCCCCGAGGTGTTTTAGCAAACTTTTTCTCTCAAAATGTCTCAGTGGAAGTTTTATCGGAGGCCCACTCCGAT
>CM074510.1:2874775-2913418 GCA_037389245.1 Oryzias sinensis | reverse complement strand
TTTTCCATGCATAAAACTGCTCCATGCTGAGCAGAAAGTTCTCTCGGTGAAAACCGATTCTCCTGTATGTGACGGATCGTCCAGATCTTTTCTCCTTTTTCAATATCTTCACTGCTCCTTGTCACGTTCTCGCCCAGAGCTTCTGTGGTTTTTAGGTGTGGGACAAAAAGTTTTGCTCCTTTCTCTTCATTCCTGAGCTATACATCAATGAACCGCCATTTATCTGCAACGGTGGCGCAAAAAACGAGAACACGTTTTTGCCAATTCCAAAGAAAATATGCGAGGCTAGAAATCGGGATGGAAGTCACTCTGAAGTAAAAGGCACGGAAGAGTGCCCCCTCCCTCCTCTGCTCTCTTTCCTTGACCCTGATCAACACTTCTCTGTTTTCAACCCAGTTTCTTTGCCATCTCCCCCCCTGCCTGTCATCCATTATGTTGACAGTACTGATTGCATAATGTGAAAGTGCTCATTTCGGCAGGTCGTCTCTCTCTTTGGAGCTGTCTCATTAGCTTCACATTCAGAACTCCGTTGTCTGAAATCTTCTGAGAAAGAGGCTGTGTACCTGACAGCAGCAGCGCTGCCAGAGTGTCCGTGGGTGTGTGTGCACACGCATCCAAACCCTGTCCTCAAAGCACACCCACATCCTAAAGGGAGGCAGGGACAACGGCGGGCACGCCAACGAGAAAAACCAAACATATTCTGAAGAGAGATACAGAGAAAGATTGTAGAAGCTGCAGTTAATTAAATGCTCTCCATGAGGATTAAAAAAGGTGGTGTGGCTCTTGCTGGTTACTGTTCTTTCTACAATCTGGACGGTCTCTTAGTCAGTTCTTTCTTTCAAATTTTCAGAAAAAAATGAAGTGATGTGTGGCAGCCAGCAAGAACAAAAGGCAAAGAGAGAATTCACTCGGCACACTAACTGGCAATGATACAAATGAATATTTAACAAATCATCTGCTTCTTTTTCTACTGTTACACCTCATAATAGAAGTTTGAGTTGCATTACTGTCAAAGACCATACCTGTGGAAAAACTTGTTATCATATTTGACCCATCCTCTGCCATCCTCTGGATGTGGCGAGCAGCTGCAGTCACAGCCGCTCAGGAACCTGCCTGGTATGTCAACACCCCCAAAGTAACCCTTATTGCTGAGTATAAAGCAGTGAGACAATGGGTCTTTTTTATGACGCAGCGGTGGATTTAAACCATTGACTGTATAATGAGAACTGGGCTGTGTGACCCCTGCCCCCGCGTTCCAAACAGGAAGTACCTGCTGGTCCCAAAGAACCAAAACCCCATAGTCAAAAGAAAAAGCAGTCAAATATTCAAAGCAAAAGTGTTTCAAATCCTAATAGTAATTGCTCAGACTGTTTCAGAGGTTTACATTTTTGAAATGCAGGACTTTTATGATTTAAAAAAAAGGAAAGAAAACGGCTCCTCGAATTATTTAGAATTCACAGAAAACTACCTGTGCTGGACACACTGTAAAATCCAATAAGTAAACCTTACTTAAAAAAAGCATGCAAACCGATTGCCTTGAAAAAACCAAGTAAGGTGAAATAGGAATAGTATGTAGAACTAACAATTGCTTGTCTAGTATTGTACACTTACAAGAGAGTTCCAGTAACTAACTATGGTATACTTAATCATTTACTTTAGATGTACTTGTCTTAGTATAGACTACTCAGAATCACTATTTTAAACAACTAAATAATTTCAAGTAAAATTCACTTTGTGAGTATTCCTAACTTATTTATGCAAGTTGTGCTAAGGTGATGTATTCTGCAGACAACTTGAAATAACCGAGTTAACTTTACTTCAAAGGCAATCCAGTTTACTTGTTAAAACCATGCAAACCGATTGCCTTAAAAAAACCAAGCAAGCGTTACTCAAATAACTTAAGTGCTAACAATCATCTATTATAAATCACAGAGAATAGGTTCACAATTTTTCAAATATAAATTTTGCAACTGGACAAATAATTTAAAGGCAATGATACAATTCAAAGGTAAATATATTTATTTTTCTTAAAAACTGACATAAGGATGGTACACACAAGTTTGCACTGGGGTAAAAAAAAAATACAAATAGTCAGGTTTTTTAAATGTTTAAAACAAAAATATTTTACAGTACAAAAATCTATATAAATGTATATAAAATCTATATAAGTAAATGGGCCATACCTTGAATCTTAACTTTAAATCAACAACATTTCAGAGACCAAACTTGATAGAACCAACGAGTTGACGAGTGCCAAAAGCAATGTCTCTGACACACGTCGATTACACTGGCAGCCTCTTAACTTTCTCGAAATCCAATGGGCTGACAATTTTAAACAAGTGCCTTAGTTTTCCTTTTTTTTTCTATCAACTACTCTAATTCCACTGTCAGAACATTCTTTTTATCAAATGTCAAATTTCATCACTCCTGCACATTAGATTACTACGACGGAGTTTTAGGGCCACAAAAAAAAAAAAAAAAACTAAATTTACGAGATTTTATCTCGTAAATTTTAGAGATAAAAAGTCGTAAATTTAGAACTTAAAATCTCAAAAATTTTCCCCCCAAAAATTCGTAGATTAAGAAGAAAACACCGAAGTTGTCTGTTTATCAGAACCTAGCTTGAAGATAAGTGATAAGTATGTGGAGCCTTTTGTGAAGCTTTATTTCCGGATTATTATAGGGTTAAAACAAAGAGATTCTGAACCTTTTGGCGACTCAAAATCAGATTATTCTCAGTAGATCCGTCTTTCCGGGGTTCGGTGTCAGTAAAGCGGAGTTTCATATGTAAAATAAGGAGCTCAGAGACACGTTTGGGTGTAGACAATCGCTGCAGCCTTTATTCTCCTTTTCATTCAAATAACCTGAAGTTCATTTGTCACCCTACGTCATGAAACTGTCATCCGAACACCAATGCGGAAGTAAACAGTTTTACATACATACATCCAGATCAAACGTCCCGTTTCAGCATAAAACAATACAGATGAATGAAAATAGTCTTTTATATTAGCTTTAGAACGTTGAAAATGCCAAAAATGTGCTCCTCCTTTTGTGTGACGGAAGCGTCACACAGACGTAGAGATCTTGTCTCTGGTGGAGGAAGAAAGGATTCAATTGGACAGCTGCAGGTAGACCGACGATGGCTTCATCGGGCTGCAGAGATCCTGCAAACCAACCATCAATAAATAAAACTTTAATGAATCGTAAATCAAACAAATGAGCTTCCAGACATTTGGAACGTTATCAATAAACATTCAGCTCACCTGTTCCGTAAAGTTTAGTCTGTCTTCTCTGCGGATGCGCGGTGTTCACCTGATGCTCTGCATGCTCACTTCCACTGTAATCTCCTAAGATTACGAGTTTTTTTCTCCTAAATTTACGAGTTTTTATCTCCTAAATTTACGAGATAAAATCTCATAATTTTACTTTTTTTTTTTTTTTGGTGGCCCTAATACTCCGTCGTAGATTACATCTCAGCTCAACAGGAGATTTTTCAGAGATTGTAGTTTTGGTGGCAGTTTGTTCAGTCCCAAACCAAACATCACTTTTTCTGAATGAAGTTGAAAGTGTTGATCATGCCTTTTGGGTACTTCAAATTTAAAGCATACGACACACCAAACAAGATGCAAATTGCCCTAAGGCAGATTCTGCAGATTATCCAGTACTATACCTCCCTCCATATTGACTGCAGTAAACACTGGGTCAAGGTACAGTTTATTTGGAATGAGAGGTTCTTCTTCATCAATAACAGTCAGCACCCCAATGGACACTTGTGGCCAGCCATCAACATCACATGCCTGAATAAAACCAAACAATACAAATATTACAACAGGGAAACATGAAAATCCACAGTTTTACATCATATCTATCTTGTTATTGATTTAAGTTTATTATAAAGTTCATAATAATTACTTTGCATTTTCCTATAATTTGTCCTTTTGTCATCATTTTATTTGAACATTTGTGCTGCAATGCTGCATGAATGCTATTTTGTCCTTCTATTTAACAGTCTTTAAACTAATTGCTGGAGGTTTGTCAATTTGTAAATTCTTTAACACCATAGACCAAGACCCACTGTGTTCTACTACTGGTCACAATTGTTACCAGACATAAGATCAACTGTTTCATGGACTTATCAATATTTTTTTTCACTTAATTGACGTTGATTGTTTAATATCCTTACAAATACAATACACATTTAGTAACACTTACAGGTTCATTAGTTAAAATTCATTAACTGCATTAGTTAACATGAACTAAAAATGAATTGCACTTATAAAGCTGCACTTTATCTTGTATGTTAAATGTTAATTTCAACATTTACAAATACTTTATTAAAATCTTGTTAACATTAGTTAATGCACTGGGAACTTAATTTTGTATTGTATAAATCGTATGAAAATAAAGGTAAAGTTTTCCTGAATTTATTTTCTCTGTTCACCCTTCTAGCTTACACTGAATTACCACATTTTGGAGCCTTTGTCTTTTACTGCACTCATAGGATGTAATCAAGATTAATCTTAAGTGTTATCTCAATAAAAGGGCAGCAAATACACTACAGGTCAAAAATGAGCAAAAAGGTAGTTTTATTAATTTTTCTAAAGAAATGTTGTATTATTTTAATACTTTAAAAAAATTATGAAAGGTTTTTTGGTAACTAGTAGAGTTTTTGGTCAAACAACTTTCGGAGCACAGAAGTGCAATTGATGACAATTCTGATTTTTTGGAAGAAGTAACTCTTTTAAATTTTTTTTACAATGAGAACTTACATTGCAGGTGTTGTAGAAGTTACTGGCATCATCACCAAGCAGGATAGGTAAGCCCTGGAGCACAAGAGTGCGCATTGCTGTCACATCTGCTTCTTTCTAGAAGTAGATGAAAAAAAAGAGATCAAGTTCAAGATCATAAAACTTTAAAGCTACAGTAAAAATAAATTAGCTTAATTCACCTAAGGATTTAAATTCTGTCATTAATTATTTCAATTCTGTCACAGAATAATAAACAAAATTAGGGCGGCAGTAAACTCACCGCTGTATTCATTTGCTGCATAAGCTCATCCAAATTCTCTCCAACGGTTCCTTTCTTGGACTTGAAGATTGTGACAAAGCGTGGTGTTTAGCGATCCAAAGCATGGTAAAATTTACTCTGCTGATCTGTGGTGACTATCCTGGTAAACTCTGCAAACACATACACATGCAACAAAAAAAGAAAAAAACTGAGGGTTCGGTACAGTGTGGACATTTGTTAATGTTTTGTCAGGGCTACAGGCCAATTCTAAAGACAAACCTAAACAGAATGCAGTTTCTCATGGTCGAAAAAGGAATATGAATAAGTACTTACTTGTCTCTGGTATTGGCTGTTGCTGAGTGAAGCCTCCATGTTTTAGACGATAATGTTTTAACAAAAGTCATCTTTCGTTTGCAGAAAAGTGCTTACAGTGCTTACAAGAGATTATTTGAAGTGGACATATATTTTTAGTTGGTTTAGTCAACAAAATATTAACAAGATATAAAGTCCTCACCAGTGTATCAAGACCTGTTTGTTGAAGACCAAACAGGAGGCAGCTGCCAGAAGGACTTCTTCTAAAAAAAGAGCAAAATTTAATTAACAGGTTCTGCTTTGCAAAATTAAAGACACATTCCTTGATAAATGCATATTCTACAAGCATTACAGAAAATATACCTTTAAATACGCAGTTCTATAAATAAGCATGTGTGACTTCAGTACACAGACCATTTTAAAACAGTGTTTTAACACAAAGTGTTGATAACTTTCATTAATGTTGTGCTAGTACAAAAAAAATACTGGAAAAGAAAACTTTAATGTGATATTAAGATTTCTTAGTTTAACATCCCTTTTAACATTACTATGTTTCTTATTTTAGAAGACGGCTCAGTATATCAGCAGTGATATAAAACAGTTGAGTTTGAGTAAAGAAACATTTTACAGTGCTTGTATTATGTTCTTAATTTACTGAATTTAAAAATAATAGTTAATGTGAAATCACAAAGTATATTAAAAATAATCACAAACATCTTCTCTGCATAACAGTAAATGTCGCCATTTCAGCAGCTAACGTTAATAATTTATAAACCAAAGCCAACAGATGGGATTGCATCAGGGAAAATTGTCAAAGTAGAAAACTATAATTCTATTTGGAACAATTAAAACAAATTTTTAGTCCATCCAGGAACCGTTGTGGTACCTGATAGCTATAATGTAAAAAAATAAATAAATATAAAAAAAAAACAGGCCAAACCATCTTCTTCAAGATCTGAATAAAATCAAAATTATTTGGTAACTGTTGCACATAAGGAGCTCAGCAACAATTAGCAACAGACAGTAAAAAAAAACATTCGCTCAAATGTTGCATGCTTGATTACTTACCTTATTATTTTTCTTTCAAAAAAGTAACGAAGCTCTGGATGAAAACGTAGGTGGCCTGTCAACGTCTTTCCACATTTGGAGAATTGGCGCCGAAATACCTACGCATGCGCTTGCAGTGCCGCTTCTTTTTCTTCGTTTTTTTTTTCTGCACATTAGGTACGCTTTATTGCACTGCTGCCTCTCACTGGTGTAATAACGTCATTGCATCATTTGTTGCTACTTGGTTGTTCCAAGTGAGCGTCACTCAAACAATTAAGTAAATTGTTATTTTCAACCTGCAATTGACTGTAACTCAACAAAACCTAGTAAGAAGTATGTATTTTACATTACTGAGTAAAGTTAACTAAGTATATGTGAGTCAGGAAAGCTATTACAATTTACAGTGTTTCATGTAATCCATGGACACCAGTGAAGATCCCAAATCATTGAAGAAAAAAGGTTCAGCGCACTGTCTAGTGGGTCTAGATGACCCAGCTACCAATGTTAAAGTGCCTAGGATAGCACAAAGGTTACTTCCCAAAAAAAAAAAAAAAAAACTAAAGAGAGAGAGAGAGATTTAAGCAATTATCCAGAAATAGAAGAGGGAAAAAAGTAAGTCAAACAACTTCCCAAAACCCTAAAAATAACTCAACGATTCATCCTGGGGTGGGGGGATCAATTTACTGTTGGCAAATGTTGTGTTTGGTTCCATTTGCAGTAACAATGACGCAATTGAAACGGAGATGAAAAAAACCATAATGTAAACAGTTGAGCATGGCGGTGGTAGTGTGATGGTGAGATCCTGCCTCGTTGCACTCCACAAATCCAGATTTTCTTTTTCCCTTTTTCCTTATCCAAGAGTCCTGTTTGGGACATGCAGCCCAATCATGCAAAAAGGTAAATTAGGAAGTTTCATTTTTTTAGGGGGGACTTTTTAGCATCCAGGTCAGGACTTGAACTCATCTCAGACGCTATTGAAACAGATTAAATCATTGATCAAGATAGTAAACGCAAACTTTTTTCTGTTAACAGAAAAATAAAATAAAACCGGAAATACATTCCATGAAAATAATAAACTTAGAAACAATATATTTAAATATTTCATAAATTATAAAAATACAAAAAACATTTTCTCTTTTTATTTTTTTACTAAAATGCATTTACTTTGAATATAACAAACTTTTTTTTTTAACATTATGTGATGGAGTTTTAGGGCCAGTTTACATACAAATAAAGTTTTTTTTTACCATGACCTTGTTGTCTTTAATTTATGAGATAAGGTCATAAATTGAGAACTTTAAATCTCATAATTTTTTTTTTTTTTTTTTTTGGTGGCCCTACACTCCGTCATAACATCAAAATTAAGGCCAGATTGAAAATTTCCCTTTTAAATGATTAAAATGAATAAGCCAAAACCTTGAAGTTTTTTAGCATAAAACCTTAAAATATATAAACTTATTTACAACCACATTTGAAAAAAATTAGCATTAGTATGTTTTTGAAACACAGTTTTCAGCTACAGTTTTTCCATTTTCAACATTTAAATGTGGCCAAACCTTTAATTATAGACGTCTGATGACAATTTCTAGCTGTTTATGCGTCCACTTTTGCAAGGAAAGGTGAAGTTGCTGCCATATGAAGCAGAGGAAGGCCTCCTCCGATAAAAGATGCGTCTACGAAACGGAAAAAAAAAAATAATTATGCAAATCTCAGCCAGAATAATTATGGATGTATTCATTATTTATAGGTTTGGTTTTTGCTTTTGTGCTATCATAAACTAAC
Organism: Oryzias sinensis; assembly: GCA_037389245.1. Lineage (NCBI taxonomy): Eukaryota > Metazoa > Chordata > Actinopteri > Beloniformes > Adrianichthyidae > Oryzias > Oryzias sinensis. The sequence continues at coordinate 2,905,270 of CM074510.1, read as the reverse complement.
TGAGCTGCATGCTGGATTGCGACTTTCTCCTTTAATTGTGTGTACATAGAATTATGTCGTTTATTTCTACCACTGCGGGCGCAATTTCATTATGACCACGGGGAAGAAAGCCGGTGATTGCCAATTTGGTTTGTGTGGGAAACTTCCTATTTTCTTTACTTTCCTTTGCATACATTTGTTGTTGCTTTGCGGCGACCGTTACATTATGAAATCCACATAAATGAGCGAAATGACTGTTTGAGCTGATGTAATGATGGCGCCCTACCGTGGAAAATCTTATTGATGTAATCAGCGAGTGGCACAAAGCAGGCATTTTTCGGCGGTGATTGGACGCGGTGTTGCACTCGCTCATTTGTCCCATAATTAGTCTTTGTTTAAAGTTGCTGCGGCTGCTTTGTTGCACTTTCAAAAACACACACTGCGGTTTAAACAGATTCTGTTTTCGTCACCTGTTTGTGGGGGCCCTTAGATATGGGAAGCAGCTTTAGTGGCTACGGTAACCCCAAGGTGCCAAAAAGAAAAAAAAATGAATAAATAAAAAAATTCTTCGAAAGTTTTTAGAAAATGCCAAAGCTAAATCTACATTGTCACAAAACTGTGTATGTATTCAAAAAGAAAAGGAAATTTAAACATTACACAAATATCAGCTTCTTTTATTGAACAGTATTTTTTTGTATTTTAAATAAACAATATATAAAATAATATAAAATGTTCATAAAAGTTATTTGCTATAAATCTAACATTTTATTCGTTTTGTTTAGCTGTGCAACATTTTTTAATTATGAATTATTTAATTTTTTAATTAAAAAATTAAAGTTTGTAAAATGTAAATGTTTACGTTTTTAGAAAATGCTGATGTTTTTTGTATTTGTTTTTTTTGCCAATTTATAAAAACAAGGATGAATAACATATATATTTTTTTAATTTTTTTTATAATATTTGGTTATTTTACCAAATTACTATATGAGACAAAAGGTTCTTTAAATACTTAGCTACTGTGTTGTGCAGTAGCTAGTTTTCTCCAAATATTTTAAACCTTCATTATTTTTTCAAAATCGAGATAAACTTCCCACTTTTGTTTCGTTTTTTGTATTTTTACAAAAACGTAAAAATTTGGAAACCATTTTCTTTTGAATTATCTTTCAATATTTTAATTTATAGTTGCAAATTTACCTACATTTTGGTCACATTTGTGTTTTTCTTTTCCTGATACCCCGGCAACTGTTTTTCCCAGAATGCACTGGGGTATTATTTTTAGTTATCAGTTACTTCCCCCAGAACGTCACCATTCCCCTTTTTGTTCTACCTGTCTGCTCAACCACCTTTCAATGTTTTAAAGGCAGCTGCTGCCTCCGGACGTTCAGATACTTTAAAGTCGAACCCGTCCGATTTGTGAGGAAACTTGGTGAAAGCTTCTTTCATTTTTCTGCATTTTAAAATAAGAAAAAAATCCAATATCTTCTTAAAAGTTGCTACAGTTTCCCAAACTTTGCATGGTTTTGGAGGCCAACGGTTTTTAGAAAATCTCCCAAACGCTCCAGCCCCCTGCTGAATTCTCTGATAAGGGGCGGACGCTCGTCACAGAAGATGTCTTTTGTCGTCTTTTTTTGTGTGTGTGTGTCTCTCTTGTGTTTTGAAGTCGGACCTCTTCACATTGATCCTCTGTGGCGTTTGTTTGTCATCTGGTGAACCATCACTGTCAAAGCCAGAGCCGCTCCGCTCCTGACGCTCATCCCAGCGAGGGCTTAGACATTCAATTAGGGACGGTTAAGGCACTGCCGATGAGCTGATTCTAAATCAACGTTCCGCTTATCTCTGTGGCTGAGCCCTCTGTTGAGAAAGGAAAAAAAAGAGGCAAAGTTTGGGTCGACTTTCTTGGATATCTCAACTGATCAATCGTGTCACGCTTGTCACTGGGACATGTGGCCAATCCCAGAGCTCCAATTATAACAGACGGTTAAATTAACCATTTTCTTATACCTCAGGTGCCACTCAGCTGCCGTGAAAAAGAAGAATTGCACTTATGTGCCGAGGGTTAGTCGGTCCCTTTGAGGCTCGTTGCCAAAAATGTCCATAACTCAACAGAAACCTCTGCCTGTCAGGTACCTTTAGAGGAAACGTTGTGTCACACAGCTACTCCGTACATTCTGCGCAATTTCTACATACAAAATTTCAGTCTTTCCTGATACATGTACGATAATTCACCAGTGTTTCTTGCGTTCGTCATTCGTCGATGTGCGCAGATGTCCGCCAAGGATTTCAGCCAACGAGTTTGTACGTGAATTTGGTTTTTAACCGTTCCGAGTTTTTGGTCAGTAGTTTATACACAATTATTATGGAAATCGAACTCAATTGTGTGTCATTCCTGAGAGATGCGTACACAAAATTTTGGCTTTCCACAACCTTTCCATGTAATTCTTACCGACTTTTACCACATGTACCACGGATGTATAGCTTTTATATATCCCACCTGTCTTGTAATATTACGTAATTCACGCACGAATCCCCAATGAATTGCATATAAACAGCAGTTAATATTCTACGTAGATTTATGTGTTCTTTGTGTGGTTTATTTGTACTTCTTCCGTGGTTGTAAACCTTGTGCTATCCTAGGCAGTTGGGTCATCTAGACCCACTAGACAGTGCTCTGAACCTTTTTTTCTTCAATGATTTGTGATCTTCACTGGTGTCCATGGATTACATGAAATCTTTCCACTTTTATCCACCTTTGTCATGGTAGGGAGAACACGTCAATGTAAGGATCGGGTCATCTGGACCCTATAGGATAGCACAAGGGTTAATGTGATTCATTTGTGATACATCTGTGAAAATTTCATGCTAATTTCACTTTTCCCACGTATATTCACATATGACCAACTTTTATCTGTGTAATAGGCGTAAAATGTACGTAGTTGGCTGTGCAACGCGGCCTGAACCTCTTGGTGTGTCGTCACCTCTTTGAAACCGTCCAAGAGATTCCCTCACTGGAGCTGATATGTTCCAACCCGCAAAGAATCTGCATCTGCCTTTTTTCTTCCCCTACCTGGACGATGTTTTTGACGTGTTGCCAGGCGAAGTTATCAGCAGAACATTGAATTTGAGCCGTTGGAGCTTGTGTTGACTGCCATGACCAATGGGTTGACGGACGGCGCGCTAAACCCTTTTAATAGCTGCTAATCAATTAAACCTGTCATTGATGAAGCAGTAGCCGGCAGTTTTCCAAGGATAATGGTTTTTGTCAACCAAAAAAAAAAAAGCTCTTATCTGCGAGGTTTGGTGTGATAAATAGCTGAAACATTTCCAGCGAGATCTGCTTCTCATCTCAACCTCTTATCTTGACCTGTACATCTTTTAATGCTAGTCCCCAGAGTTATTTAGCACATGTAACATAAATAATAAATATGTCTCAGACTTTTATTTTCTAAGTATTTGCCCCTAAAACTCTACTTCAAAGCTACTATGGACAATTTAGAGTCTTACATTCTTGCTTTTTTTTAACAGTTTAAGATCCCGTTTAAGTAAACTTCTACACACTTGACTTAACTTCTGCGGTAGCGGGGAACCAGTTGGTGCTTCCCCAGCAGACAATGTTAGAACTAAATCATGTTTTTTTCTTCTTCTTTTCTTAGGTTTGCTCTAAGCTGCACAGTGGCGTTGTGGATAGTACTTTCGCCTTAGAGTGAGAAGGTGCTGGTTCAAACTCCGGCTAGGACCGTTTTGTGTGGAGCTAGCATGTTCTCCTCATGCACAAAAACAAGCACTTGATCATTCATATAAATCCAAATCCCACATTTCCTGGAAGGGCTTGGAACAGTAAAGAATGAAGAAAATTGACCACATAAAAGGAATGGATAGTCCCATTAATTCTCTGATGGACTGATTTTTTGTTGTTTTTGGGGGAGGGGCATGAACTTGAACTCTTTGGCCTTTTGAAAGTCTATTTGCATTTACACTGAAGTGAACCGCGCCAGAGAACATTAGCAAGTTCCACACAAAAAGGTTCAAGGTCTGGATTTGAACCAGGACCCTCTCGTTTGAGGCAAGAGTGCGAATCACTGCTCCACTGTGCAGCCCTCATGCAACTTCCTGTCAAATTTCCAAATACATTAAAATATGATCCAATGTTATTTTGTACAATTTTACAACTTCAGACCGAATCCATTTCTATAAAAAGGGTTAGGACAGTTCAACGTTTGGACTCCAGTCCCCATCAGATGGCAGAATTTGTGCACACTTCCATACACTCCTCCAAGGAACAGGGCTCCAGGTCCCCCCGGGGGCCCAGCCCCAGGTTAGTATAATAATCCCACTCAGGGTTAACTAAAGGCTATGGGGTTAGGATTAGGGTTTATTGAGGGGCAAGTCTTCATTTAAAAATCAAAATAATATGGGAAAAACTGGTTAGGATTAGGCCCTTTCTTTGGGGCTAAGGTTAGGGGTTAGTGTTAAGGTTATGTTAATTAAGGCCCACAAAGAAGGAAACCTCAAATACAGCTTGTATTTGTAACAAAAGGGATGATAAAGTGACTTTGGCAAGAATTACTTCTATCTCTAGGCAATAGACACTAAAAGCCATAAAACCTCAACTTCCATCCATCTGTGTGGAGTTGGAGTCCGTTTGAGCCGCCGTTAACCAGAAGGGTGTTATAAACGGTTATGACAACTCATCACATCACTGTCCCAATTGAATTATCACTTCCTGTTTTACCGATTTGTCAATATTTCCCCTCTGCGGCAGACGGTGCTTCATCAGATCGGCTCTGGCGCAGTCCAAGAAAGACATCGTCCGCATTCCCGCAACCCTTTGACTGTCGTATCCCTCCGATTGATGCCACATCTCCACCTCTGACAATACTTTTTTCCCCTCCTCACACCTCCACATCCTTATCCATCACATATCCCATCCCACAGGACGAACTCCCATTGTACGATTAAAAAAAAAAAGGTGTAAAGAACAGGCGCGAAAAACAATCACTAAAAGAGATACAAAGGTTGATTTCATCCATCTTGTACCCTGAAGTAATTCTTTTGGGGGTAAACGGAGATCTACGCTCTATTCCTGAATTGCCTCGGAGCTCATCCATAACGGCTTAGCGGGGCGCGCCGAGGGGGCCGGCTGTGGCAAACGGCGGGGAATTGAATGAGGCGAAGGTAGACAGAGATGTCTCCTTGGAGGTCACGCCGGCAAAATTGAAAGTCTCAGGTAAAGTGGGGGCCCCTGTCGGTTTAATAAAATGGAGAGAATTTCCATTTACCCTCGACGCCCACCCTCCTTAATGCATTGTTTTTAGATGGGAGGGGCAGGGATGAGTCAGGAGATGAGGTATACACTTTATAGACACAAATAATCGTAAATTGGGAATGTCACCTTTAAGCCGGGGCATTTTTATTATTGTTAGTAGTGCTGTTGAGTGGGTTTGATGTTTTATTCTCTCTGGGATGCGGCGCACCGACCCGGACGCCCACCTTTAGACCGTCCCTGCTTGGGGGGGAGGTATACAGGCAGGGGACTTAAAGCTAACTTTTTCCTCGGGAAGCCAATATATCTGAGTGACTGATTGCAGATGGCACGCTTTAAAATATCTATTAACTCTGCAAGATGTTGCCTTTTTTTAACCCTGAGAGTTTACTGCCGTCTGTGGGCCAGTCAATCCCGTCCTACCGGAGGACCTGGCCTTCGCCAGAACAGGTGTAAGCCCTTTATTTACGGCCATTATTCGGATGTTACAAACACTCCTGTCTGGTTTATGGCGGCGACTATATAGATCCTCCCTTCCGCTGTAATATTAACCGCCTCCCCATGATTCAGTATGAAGGCGCGTGGGGGGCTCCTGGGAGCTGTGTAGTCAGGCGGGCGGTCGGGTACAGGTACTCATCTAATTGAAGTCTCCCGGGAACCCTCCGCTGTCGGATTTATAAATTGGACGCGAAAACATATTGACAAAAGTCTTAGTCGTCTGATGGACGGACTGCGATGCTAAGCAACATCATTTCCCATTCTAGACTGTTTGGAAATGGACAAAACAAAAGTATATTTAAATTAGATTTGCAACACTTGACTGACTTGGGCGCGGAAGCCAGTCGGAGACCTGTTTATTCCCCCCTCTGTATCACATTATATGCGAGTGCCTTTGCAAATTAACGAAGCAGGCCCTCTGTATTTTCGGCTCGCCGTTAATTGCGAGAAATAATATTAAGGACGTGCGATTCTTATGCTTGAGCATATTGCATTATAATAAGTTCAGGAACATTACCAGGGAACACAGCTTATTAAAGAAAGGCAAGGTAGAGGCTGGATAGAGATAGATTTAACTGTAATATACCTAATCCTGAATACATTATACATTTGCATGCAAAACCTTAGACAAGATTTGAATATTAATTGAAACATGCAGATGATGTATAGGGTTGTAATTATTGCTGATTTTGAAGTATAATTGGATGAAAACTTTTTGCAGTACTAGACTGCAAGGACAAAAAAAAAAATGATGACATCACAGGAGGCGAAATGATCAAAAAATGAATTGGGCCAAATGCCCTGATGGGGTTTGACAAAAATATAGTAAAATCCACTGACTAAATCAAATCACATGTGTTGGGGATGCTCAAAAGAAGTTTTAACATGATTATGGGATGGCCTCAGGACCTATGACTTGGCCATTATCTGGCAAAAGGGTGAAAGTAGCTAATTCACACATTTTTCAAATAAAATTACATTTTGAGAAATCCTCAGGAAATATTTACACAAATTCTGCCGGGATAGGTCTACACCCAAGACAAATGTTTTATTTGCCTGGGAAAAGGCAGCCATCTTCAATTCATTTTGGTACCAGCTCCAATTTGAAACTCCACCAAGTGACGTTAATCTATCGCCTCCTAACTCCTAAAGTTAGTAGATTTTGAACGGTGTTGGTGTTGCTCGCTTTTAAAATTAGTATTCCTCTTTTGCTCACATGTTTTTAACCAGAATCTTTATGAAAATGTAAGAAATGAATCCCTGGCTCAAGAAATGTGGTTTTTGGTAACAAAAAACCTCAGTTGCTAAGGAAATCTAAAAAATTTACTTTCACCAATTGTTCTAGAACTGACATAGACCAATTTGTCACCCCAAGGCAACTAAAAAATAAAATGGTTCCTATGGAGGTAAAACCAACAGTACGCTACCATTTCAAAAAAATGCCTAGCGGCGACCTTGATTTCTGAGAAAATGCCTGAAATAGGAAATCTATTATTACTCTTATTAAAAAGAAGGGATTTTTCAATGAATTTGTCACATGCAGTTATGATCTGGGTAACATGGGTACAATGGGAGAGTAAAGGGTGTGTACCAGCCACTCAGCCAGGCAAGGTGGGTTAATATGGGGTTGCAAGGGAGGGCGAGGATATTGTGCCTTTAATTTTTTATTCTTTTCAGTGGTCTTTGACAGATTTGTGGCTAAATCGCTAAAACGCTTCATCCTGTCAGTTGGTTAAAGGATGTGTTTGTGAGGGTGGATTGAAAGGTTTCCCCAAAACAATGGTGAATTGAGGTAGGGGTGGGCAATTCATTAAACACTGTGGCGAAATGAAGACAAAAACAAATGAGAGACTTAAGCAACCTGGCTAATTATGCATGCTTCTTTCATTTCCACTGCTTCCATTTCACAAGGTCTCAACAGGGCGAGAGCAGAAAATTGTCAACAAATGCTAAAAACAACTCTTTTCCCTTCCTTGTCAGCGAGAGCAAATTGAATATTTTATTGTAGGAGGACTTTGTCACAGCTTTTCTTAGCTCCGACTGAACTAAACCCATTGACGAAATGGGGAATTATTAGTGGAAAGTTTGTTTTTGAAAAAGATCTTAGCTGTGATAGAGTAAATATATTGGGCGGGGCACATGGTCCCTGCTATACTCCACACTGATGCATCCACTTGGTACGTACATCTACACACATAGAAGGTACATACTTCTACTACACAAACAAAACGTACCACTACAGACATGAATGGTAGATACCTCTGCAGACACAGGCTGTACATTCCTCTACTCACACTGAAAGGATGTACACGAAACCAATGGTTTATGCCTCTACACACATGGATGGTACACACTGTACAACTACACATACAGACAGTAAGTACATTGAATCACACGGACAGTGCGTACATCTACACACACGGATGGTACGTACCTCTACAGACATAGATGGCACACACCTCTACAGACACACGGTACGTACAGTACAGACCAAAGGTTTGGACACACCTTCCCATTTGAATGAGAAGGGTGTGTCCAAACTTTTAGTCTGTAATGTACATCTACACACACAGACAATACATCTGGTCCCAAGGACAGTACATACATTTCCAAACACTGATGGTACGTACATCTACACATACGGACGGTGCATACTTCTACAGACAAAGGGTATGTACATCTACAGAAATGGATGGGACGAACATCTACATAGACGTCTACAAACACAGACTGAACGTACATCTACACACACAGACGGTACGTACGTCTTCAGACACGGATGGTATATACATCTAAACACGGACGGTACTTACCTCTACACACACAGAATGTACACACCTCTAAACACATGGAAGATATGTATATCTTTTTTTAAAAATTGTTTACGTAGCACCGTAGCATATGAAACGTAACAAAGTGCTTTACACCAAAACACTGAGGTTACATACATCGACCGTACATACATCAACAACCACGGACAGTACTAACTTGAGGATGACTAGGTCCACGAACATCTAAGTTTTCTTTGTCTGAGCTTGCATCTGGCTCAAAACTGCACGACTGGGTGACTCTGTCATTACTTGCTATTCTCTTTGCAACTTTAATGTTAGGTTGGGGTGTGAGGGGCTGTAAGTTGGCAGGTGACCTTGTACGTAGAGAGGTCTCAGCAATGGGCAGGGGAAGGGAGGGGGGGGGGTGCTCCAGGCAAATGGTTCCACCCACAACTCAGAAATAGTTTTCTGATGAAGTCCTGCTGCCCTGCAGAAATTATGTCCTAAAAAATTTTGATTTGATTTGATTTGAAATGGTATATTTCAAGCAATTAATTAGAAATAATACACAAAAGCAATATAATCATCAGTTATACTACAGTAAATAATCAAACTTAGGATAATTAGACATATTAATAAATATTGCTTTAAAGGGAGTGGAAGGAAGCGAACTTATATAATCCCACCCCGTTATACTATAACCATTTTATTACATGATTTATCAATATCCGGTTCCTAGGTTTTATCAGACAGAATTAAAAATCATAAGTTATCGATAAAGCACATACCAGTGAAAAATGACACAGGTTGTTTTTTTTTTTCTTTTTTATTCTGGCTAAAAACGGCACCACCATGAATAAAACACCACTAAAAATGCTTTGAAAATAGATCTATAGATGACTGAAATGTTTTTTTGAAACCCCTGGCTGTATCTCTAACTGAGCGGCACTGAACTCCATGGAGGTGTTACCAACTACGCCTTGGATAACACGGCGAGTCACATGTAAAGTCGGCCAACCCCACCACCTGTTTCATCTTCCCCTAACAGTTCCAAACATGCTCCTTTCTCCTCCGCCTGTCTCCTGTCTGCTCACTGCCAAATTTTCATGAGTCATGACAGGCAGGTTGGCGTTAAAGTGACCCCCCCCCTTCCTCCTCCCTTTCTTGTGTCTCGAGCCGCTGAGCACCCCCCTCCCCCCGCTTCTCCCTGTCATACGGAGAACGGGGAGAGGACCTCCGCTAACTCCTGTCAGAGCTGTCACGCACTCTGCTGCCGACACAGTTTTGACAAGCAGTCGGTTAAAATACCCACCGAGACCTGCCGCCCTTCCATGCCGCCCCCCTCCCCTACCCTGCCATCATTACCTTATCTTACATGCTGATTTGACCTCTTTCCTTAAAACTTTATGCATAGCTCCAGACAGAGGACTTCTGTGATTTGAAATGTCTGGAAATGCAATTAAAAGACCGGATTGCAGTTCCCAAACCTTTGTAGTGTCCCAACTTCCATCCATACATCCACTACTGGCCGCACATGATAAGGATGAAGAGGTCGCTGCAGGGCGGAGTCTTTAACAGCGCAGGAGTCTGGCCGTTCAGACTTACTCTGGAAGCACAGAGGGACTTCTTTAACTTGGTTTTGATTTGCAAGGCAATGCTCATGGACAGTACGTACATCTACACACACAAACAATAAATACATGTACACACACTGACGGTAAAACAATCTAGAAACACAGAGAAGGTACGTGCATCAACACATGGACGGTACGAAGATCTACACACAAGGACAGTACATACACCTGTGAACACTGACAGAATGTACATTTATACACACTGATGGAACATACATTTACTTAAATGAAAGGGACACACATCTGCACAAAGGGATGAAATGTACATCTACATACACGACAGTACATACATCTACAAACACTGATATCGAAATAAATGGATGGTATGTACATCTACACACTCCGATATTACATCACATGAAAAGGGGAGGAGAAGAATTTCTGAACCACGTATGCATTTATGCAGGCCCGTCTTTATGGACCAACAGACCTTATCCAGTCTTTGAAAAACAAGAATAAACTCAGTTGTAACTGCTTTTAGAGAGAGAGGAGCTAGAACGTCTGAAGGTGCATTTCCATTCAGGTTTGTATGGCTACCTTAAGGGACATCGTGAAAACAGAACATACCATTGTCATGTGTGTGGTAAGTGTACCGTCTAGTGTATCGTCAACTGCATCATCAAGGCTAATGAAAATCGGAAGCACTTATGATGTACCGGTGATGCTGTCATACGTTGCCCTTAGGTCCCATTCTAGTCGTTCGTAAGAGGTGAGTACTGGCTTATTACAGACCGTATGCAAATACCACACGCACAGGGTGATCTATAAGTGGCCGTAGGACACCTGTAGGATGTCTACACAAACTACACCCTAATTGTCTAGTTTCCTGATTTCTAACAGTAACGCTGCACGCCCTTGCACAGTCTCTAGGATATGAGTGGGGTCAAAAAGATTTTTTGTATGACATTTCTGCGTCTCACCTACCTCACCCTTACTGACCCTTAAGTATTGTATACGTATTCTCCATGACCTGCTGCTCCCAGCTTTACGGATTCACCGACTGGTCTACGACTTTGATATTGCATGCGTGCCACTTACAGGTTTGCCCTATTTCCACCCACAGACAGCCTCTACCCACCTGTAGGGCCAACTGTTTCCAAGGGAAGCGATTTTGTTGCAGACAAAAGCGCCCAAGGCCCTTGCACACTTGTCTACAGACTCCTAGATATCAAAAACTAGATTCTATCCATTTCCTGGTACTCTAATCTGCAAACTGTCAATGCTAGCAAGCCATTTTCTCCAAAATGATTCATCATGAATGAACCTGCCACCCAGAGTGCACGTAAGCAGAGCTGATGGAGTGAAAGCATGGCTCCGATGAGCAGCCACAGGGAGCTGTTAACGCCCTGACATGTCCTCAGGAACACTGAGGGGCGCTGGTCCAAAAAAAAAAAAAAAAAAAGTGGGGAGTTTTGTTTAAACACTCAAGGTTCTCTGGTTGAATCCATCCCAAAGTTGCATCTTCAAGCTCCAGAGTCCGGGGGAACGGCACTCTAGCCTGTTTGAGTTCATGCGTGTTTGCTGTCGGCTTTTGTATGTTGATAGAAGCCGCGTTGGAGCTCTGTGTTTGTTTAGTCCGTCTGGCGGCCATGCCGATTTCGCGATAAATATTAGAGTTCAAATATGTGAGTAGGGCATTTATTGAAAGCGATCGGTCCAAACATTATTTGTTTGTCTGCAGAATTGCAGCTTGCTTCATTTTTTTGTTTTTGGTTTTTTTGTCAAATGGGTTATGAGAAATTTTCTCCCCAAAGCAAGTCCGATTGTAACCAACTGGATTTGTGTTTGTTTTATGCCTTTTCCAGGCTGTCAGTGTTTAGAAGTGCTTGTGTGTGTGTGATGGGAGGCTCACATGTGCGTAACAGCGATAGCTACACTACATTCGGGGGGAAACAAACACCTCAAGAGACCCTCTCATACATCCACAGGCGGAGTGGTTTGCAGAACCGGAGTGCAGGACGTTCATCCACCCACGGCATTTTTGTCCCTACATGTGATTACAAGGTAGTCCAAGAATCCTCTAGGTGCAGCACGAAGGGAGTGTGAGAAAATATTTTTTGAAAAAGAAAAAAAAAAAGTGACTTTGGAGTCCAATGGGTGGGAAAGTGAGGCCGGAAATGGAGGGACGGGGCCAAGGAACAGTGGGAGAGTGACCTTTTACAAGACAGCTGCTCTCTCTCAGGTGCCTGTTCTCAGCAGATTTTTTTTTTCTTCTTTTTTTTCTCGCGTTAGTCATTATTTGGTCCCGCGGGATCGAGAGCCGGCCGGGCTGAGTGTTTCATGTGGCAGGAAGGGAACTAAACTCTCACAGAAACCCATCAACTCACTCTGAGCAGCAGTCACATGATGTTTTAAATCATGAAATCGAAAAGCCCCCCCCCCACGCAAATTTGTCTTACTATAAGGCGCCTTAGTCTTTTTCCTAAAACAACAGTGTGCTTAAAATCCACTACATCTTATACATGAAATATTTCTGGTAGAGTTAATTGATATCAAAGCATTTGATTTGTCAGAAAGTTTGGTCTTGAATATACTAGCGTGGGCGGTGTAGTGGTGTTGGATTGTGATTTTTGAAGCATTGTTTGTTTTCTAACAGAAACAGGGAGATATCGAGATCATGGAAACGCTTGTTTTAGCGATATTAGTCTGTTCATTTTATAAGTCATAAACATGGTTGTGTATTATTGTAAATATGCTAACGCAGCCAATGCGTAGCCTTTTTATGCATTATTAGCAAAGTTGGGAATTAGTATTGTCACAGTAACGCTTGTTTTAGAGGTCATAGCCTTGTTTTACAAGTTGCTAACAATGTTGTGTATTATTGTAAATATGCTATGAGGCTAATGTGTAGCCTTCTTACGCGTTATTAGCAAAGTTGGGAATTAGTATTGTCACAGTAACGCTTGTTTTAGAGGTAATCGCCTTGTTTTACAAGTTGCCAACCATGTTGCGCATTATTCTAAATATGCTAATGCTGCTAATGTGTTGTGAGTGTAACAGGACGTGATCTGTTCATTTTAATTACACAAAATATTGACTGTCTCTAAGTTTCTTTCCCCCCTTGTATTCTGTGTTGGGTTTTGTAGCCCCTCCTTAACGTGTTCTTCTTCGCTGGTTTTCTCTTTATAAGGTTGGCGCTTGCTTTCCCTCTCTCCTTTATGTTTTACTGTCCAGCGGGAGAGGTGGGTGTTCTGTAATGTTAGCCATATGAATCCTCATTTTATGTTAATTATTGTCCCATATACTGTTATTATTTGGAAAAAAACATAAAAACCTTTGTAGATGTTAATTGTTTATTTCAGAATAAGAATTTCCTGTTTATGTTCTGTGCTCCCTCTACCTCTCACCCTCATGTAGGAGCTAATACGGGATGCTAACACCATGATTTCTATTTTCTTTTTGGAAAATTGTCAGATGCGCAATAAACGGAGGTGGTCTCCAAGGGTGCTGCTGTGTCCCGAGATCTTTTGACTTCCTAAACACAACGCAGAAGTGATCCGGTTACATTAGCACAGTTGGGAATTAGCATATTCAGTTACATTTGTTTTAGTGATAATAGGCTGTTTTTTTACAAGTTGCTAACAAGGTTGGGTATTATTGTAAATATGCTATTGCTTCTAATGTGCAGCGGTGTTAGATTCTGTTCTTTTACATTATGCTAACACTGCTAATGTGTAGCCTTTTTACATGTTACTAGCACAGTTAGAAGTTATCATAGTCACAGTAATGTTTGTTTTTGTGATTTCAGTCTGATTCTTTATAAGTTGCAAACAAGGTTGAGTATTAATGTAAATGCTATGCTGCTAACATGTCGCGGTATCTGTTAGCGTAGTCACAAAACTGCAGGTACTCTGTATATGCTAAGCTTTTTAAGTGTTACTAAGAAGTTTAGAAGTTAACACAGTCATAGTTACGCTTCTTTTAGCTGTATCGTGTGTTTTTTATGAGATACAAACAAGGTTGAATATGATTGGAAATATGCCAACACTGTTAGCATGTCGCAGTTTGAAATTGTGTTGTCTTCATTTTTACTAACTAAGTTGGTAGTTAGTGTGGTCATGATAGCAATATCAGTTTATTTTTTAACCTTTTCCCAACAAGGAGCGGATACATCAAGTATTTTGTGAATTTACCTTGTTCCAAATATTTTTGTTTTTGATTAAGCTTTAGCTTTTGATTACGTTTTAGAACTAAAACATCAATTACAATAAAAGTATATTAACCAAATCAGAAACCAAAACAGGTTTTAAGTTTAAACCTTTGTTGCAATTTGTGACCAAGGAATTATGGCTGACACCCTACTTTTGTTTTCTTTGTGCATTTGTGCATAAGTAACGACAACGTGGGGTGCAAAAAGTTCAACGAGAACCTTTTCCTGTTGTTAATAAAATGTTTAATACAACTAAATACAACTTGGTAACATTTTTGTTGCAATTATTGCATTTACGGATGTAAATTGATCAAAAACAGCTAGGAGTACTTTTTCCCATGAAAAAGTTTGCAAAAAGTTTGAAAAAGAAAAAATAAAAATCGCAAAATTGTTCTCAAATTGGTGTTCTTCCTTGTGCAGTTGAATGTCCACTAGGGGGGGTTTGCAAAACTCTGTCCATCCCACTTGATTTAACTCTGACAGGTTTATTGCCCCACAAGCATTTTATGTCTTTACATGACAAATAACTTTGCCAATTATTGTATTGGTAAATGGAACTAAATATACTTCAGGTTTGTGCCCTAAAGATGTCACGTGGTTGTCATAGCAACCTTTCACAATAGACAGTATCTGGTCTCTTTAGAATAGATGAAGAAAATTGAAATAAAATAAAGATTTCAAAATGTGTTTCTAAGTCGGTACTCTTGATGGTGCAGTTCCTCTAAAGTCCACTAGGGGCTGGTTGAAAAAGTAATTCCAACTTACTGATTGAAGTTTATCGATATTAATGTTCTTTCATTGACAAATTGATGTACCGATTTTTGTGCCTGTAAGGGAAAGGGAAAGTGGTCTAGGCTTGTACCTTTTTTTTTTTCGTGGTTGCCATGGCAACCTTTCATAAAAGGCACAGTAACTGGTTTCTTTGGCGTAAGTGTGCCAATTGTGAGTGTTTGTCTAAATTCGGAGGTTACGACTTTTTTTTGTGTTCATGTAAAGAAAAAAAAAGATAAGTAATGTCAGGCTAACATGATCTTTACTTCCGATTCAAATTAAAAAAATTTTTATTTTTTTATTTTTTTATAAATGAAAATAATACTTAATACTTAAAAATAAAATTAAATCAGTTAAGGACGATAGAAAAGGTAAAAAAATATATATACAATCTTTCTTAAACTACACTTGAAAAAAAAAAGACATAGTTGTGGTAAAAGACAATCATAGCACTACGATTTGAAATAAAAAAAAATTTTAAGAAAAAGACTTGTTGCTGTAATCAACAGTAGAAATCCGGTAAGCCTTTCCTCAGACATAGCACATATACGTAAATATAGGTACTGGATACTTTATGTGTTTTTCTTTTATGAGGGTAATAAAAGAGTCAGTCGGGGGCTTGTCCGGTGCAAGGAAAACGCATTAGGTGATACACCTCATCTCCATCAAGCTCTCCAGGTTACGGCAGCTCAGGAAAGGGGCGGGGATTTTTTTTCCTTCCCCCTCCTTTTGCAAAAGTCTTCAATCTTGCTAAGCCTGAGGGTCTGAGTAGGTGTTTAATTATTAAAGGTGTTTGAACAAAAGGCTATTCTAAGCCTGCTGGAGCCACCAACTGGACATTCTGCTCAGAGTTTGATGGATGATTACCTTCAGAAATAGTCCGCTCCCTCTGCCGTGCAAGTGTTACATTACCTCGGACGACTTGCTGAGGCCGACGCTTCCAGAGACAAACGCCCCCCCTCCCCCCGTCGCCGCCTTGCAGTGTTTCTTGGACACTGAAACATGACGCGGTGCACACAGAACGGAGCCAGGTTAATGCTTATCCGTGTACTTTGGTTAAAAAGTATATCAGCAATCCAATCATTTATTAAAATTAAACAGTAACTACTAAAGATTTGAGCCTAAAATACTACATATAGCATAAAACTTACATTTATGGACCCAACAATTACAGGCGATGCCGTGTTCCATCACTTACCTAAACTGTACAATTTATATTTCATGAATGGGGCTATACTTTGTGTAGGAGCCACATGGTTTGCCTTTAGTTTCCAGATTGAAACTGGCTTGAAAATGAAGTGGAGCCAGATGAAGTCCCTTAAACATCTACTAGGGGCTTGTTGCAAAAAGCATGTCAGGCCTGGTTAATCCAGATCTAAACAAGACGGATTGTTGCATTTACTTAGCCAAACCATCAAAAAAAGGCTTCACAAAACACAACACAAATTGTGCGATTGTTTTTAGCATTATTTTGAAAGAACAAGTGATTGTTCCATTTTTTTTTTTTTTTACTTGTCCTGACCAACAGCCTGGCAAACAGATGAGAGCTGAAGGCCTCTTATGTTGGTAATATTTTCAGAAAATTAAACAAGCTTCAACATGGAAGTTAAACAGCTGCCTTTTGATTTATTAATTGCAGCACAGTGTCGTAGTGGTTACGTTAAAATTTTGAATTGGCCTGGTTTCATGACAGTGTTCTTGCTTAACCCTAAACCCAGAAGTCATATAATTGACTTCTTTGGTATTCTATTAGTTTTACCAATAAAACCCAAGTGGAGTTACTTTAGCCGCGTTTCCACTGAGCGCTATGGTACAGTCCACTCTGGTAATTTGTTTCCATGATAAAATGGACCCACTAAGCCGGACCGAAAAATGGGACGGACTGGTTAGGGCGGAGCTACAGTTAAACCCGCTATTGGACTTAATCATTACGACAAAAGAAAGTCATTGTAGTCCTCATTGCTGTCCAAGTAATTTTTCTGTCAAACAACATTAATTCAATTCAATTCAATATTATTTGTATAGCCAAAATTCACAACAACAGTGGTCTCAATGGGCTTTCTATAGTATTGGTAAAAGTTAAACATAAAATCAAAAGGAGTAGGAGATTACTAAATTGAACTAACAAACTGACTAAGCCAAACTGGACTTGTATATACAAAGCACAGCAAAAGCAGAAAAAAAATTAGCTTCTTTGCGAGCGCCATTGTTGAAACCCTGAACTGCTTATAATGGCTGAAAACAGCATCTTAGTGGTTACATTAAAAGTTTAACGATCAGCCTGTTTTGGCGTGATATTGCACACATACAAAAACTGGTCATACTGGAATTTGGCGTAAAAATGAAAAAGTCGCGGGTCTTTACGTGAAATCTCAACGAACCACTTTACAGCACAAGAGAAGTACAACAAGCCACGCAAAGAACACAAATTCATTAGTGGTTTGTGCGCTGTATAAACGTATAAAAATCATACATTACTGGTACATATGGGAAAAATTTGTGGAAAGCCACAAATTTGCAAACGCATCTTGCAAAAAATATGCACAATTGGGTAAGATTTACAAAATAATTCGTGCATATAACATATGTAAAATAATGCATAAACTGCATAAATCCCAACCAACCAAAAAAATTTGAAACAAAACCAAATTCAGATCCGCCACGCTATATAAACCCACATCGATGAATGACGACTGCAAGAAACACTTACGAAATACGTAACTTACGCGTGTATCCCAAAAGACCAAAATTGTATACGGTGAAAATGCGAAAAAGGTGGTTTTGTAACACAGCCTTTAATAAAGTCAGTAGGATTTCCCATTCTAGTTTTGTACTCCCAAAAATATTTTGCTTAAATAATGGGAAAAAGCAAACAGTGTTTGTTCACTAAATATCATTCATTCATTCACCTTTCTTCCATTTATTCCCTTTTCGGGGTCACGCTGCCGGAGCCAAGGTGGAGGGCACCCTGGACCGGTCGCCAGTCTGTCGCAGGGTTCACTAAATAGAAAAAAAAATCTTCATGATATACTTTTTAGTAAAATAGAAATCATTAAACATCAAACTGTAAGATAATTGGACCCTTTCACATTAAAAAAGTTGTCAAATCTACTTAATAAATAAACTTTCTCAGTTATTATTTTTGTGTTACAATGTTCCGACGGCAAACGGAGGATGTCATTGATCATTTCTACTTTCAGCGAAACATCTTTTCCTCCAGTGGCCGATAGTATCCCCAAACATCGGCATTCTGACTCCTCCTCCTTTCATCATCTGGACGCCGTCAGCGTTTTCCTCATCACATTGTCTGTGAAAACAGCGCTATCACCGCGGCTAAATAATGCGCCAGATTGGACCGATTTTCTTCGCCTACATTCAGCAAAAAAATAGCCAGGAGGCACATTTTTACCAAACGAATGAAGGCCGGCGCGGCGGCGCTTCTGACCTTAGGGCTGGGCTAAACAGTCAGAACCAGAAACAGAGCAGAATCCAGACTGGATTTTGCCAGGCAGGAGTCATGAGAGCGTCCAGCAGACACAGCCACTCTGGTGGCTTTATCACCTTTGCTTACCTGGCTTCTGAAATCATTTATTTTTCTCTGAGGAGAAATGAACGCCATGCCCCAAAAATAAATAAATATATAAAACTCAAAGGCCAGTCTTCAGATCACAGATTTTTATTTTTTTGGAGACCAAAAATTACCGGTTGGGCCTCAGAACATCTTTCCGACCTGGAACTTTAGGGGCCCAGGAGTCCTGACAGAGCAGGTATTGGCTCAGCAAAGGTTTCACAAGGTTTTTGGGTGGATTTTTTTTTTTTAATTAATGGAGACATCAGTCTGAACCTGGAGTCCAAACCACAAGGTTTCTCAAGTTCTGCAGAATGCCGCCTCTACCCCATTATTAAGTGGTGGATCTTAAACAGCCCTCCATTCCATCAGAGCTGTACAGAGAACTCGGAATCTGCGTAGACTCTGGGTATTCTGGGCGAACATAGACGCAGCTTCGAACGTGAAGCTATGAATCAGTCCAAGTTCTTGTATCTGATCTGGAGGAACTTTTCTAGGACAAATTCTAAAAGATGCTGAACAGTTACATCTATCCGAAAGGGTTTTGGGGTCAGAATTACTATTTCAAGTTTTAAAATACTCTACAGTGTTCACCATTTTGTAACATGCTACGTCGTAGAAAACCATAAACCATGTCCAATGTTGAAAGTGTTAACTGCGTAGAAAAAACAGGGTTAGCCATGTTAGTGTTAGCTACATCAGCTACGTCGCATTGAACGTGATAACCATGTTAAAAGCGTAAGTTGCAGTAAAAGCATTAGCTGCGTTAAAAGCATTAGCTGCGTTATAAGCGTTAGCTGCGTTAAAAGCGTTAGCTGTGTTAAAAGCGTTAGCTGTGTTAAAAGCGTTAGCTGCGTTAAAAGCATTAGCTGAGTTAAAAGCATTAGCTGAGTTAAAAGCATTAGCTGAGTTAAAAGCATTAGCTGAGTTAAAAGCATTAGCTGTGTTAAAAGCATTAGCTGAGCTAAAAGCATTAGCTGTGTTAAAAGTGTTAGCTGTGTTAAAAGCATTAGCGTTAAAAGTGTTAGCTGTGTTAAAGCATTAGTCATGTTATGTTGCTAGCTGTGTTAAAAGCATTAACTGCGTTATAAGCGTTAGCTGCAGTAAAAGCGTTAGCTTTATTAAAAGTGTTAGCTGTGTTAAAAGCGTTAGCTGAGTTAAAAGCATTACCGGCAGCTGGCTCCGCCTACTTTTACTTGAGGCATCTGATTGGTCAATTTATAACTTAATACTACTACAGAAAAAAATATCATGAAAGAAACATATGATTAGTAAGAACAGGTTAAGGTCCAAATTGACCCGTTGTCTAGTGTGAAAACGGGTCAATTTTGACCCAGTATTAGGGTTGATAAAAAGACCAAGAATCCTCACAGATATACTACAGCTGCTTTTCTAAAAAAAAACAGGTTTGAACTGACCATTGTGGCGATATGACCATGATTTTTCTGGTCTCTCGCCCCTGCCCCGATCCGTCAGTTTGTTGACGAAATCAGTTTAATTCTTTCAAATTACTTTTAAATCCCACTTTTGGATGCTTTTGCTTTTATGTGTTGATGTTTTATTCATTTTTCCTGACGCAAGCTTTTTCATGTTTGTTGCTTCGCTTTACAAAGTACACTCCTTTGGATGAAGCCCTCACAACTTGTTTGCTGGGATTTCTGCTCGCCTTTTCGAATCGCCTTCTCGGTAGCAATTTCTTTTTTAATTATCTGTCCATCAAAAACAAGCTTGTTTTATGGAGGAATTTGTTTCTAAAGTGTCTCCATTTCTTTAAGATGTTCTAATGGGTTTAATAATGACAGGGAAGAAGGTGGTGAAGTAACCTTTAAACGTCAGTTGCTTACGGACTTGTTTTTTTTCCATTGTTAATACATTTTTTCTTTCTTTTTTGGCTTTCAAAGTCATAAACTCAATCACTGTTAGGTTTGTGGATTAAAATTAGACCCAATAACTATCTTTCCACCACCGTGCTTCACAGTTCCAGCTAAACCCAGTTTTACATTCATTTTTGACTAAAATAAATAAATACCAAAACCTAAATTCCCTTAGGACTTGTTCTTTTGTTCAGCTACGCTCTTTTATTTGCACAAACCATGGCTAAAAAAAGAGATATTTCAGCTATTGTCTGGAAAAACGCGTTCACGTGTCGCAACACAGGATTTTAAGTCAAACAAAAACGCACGCCCGCTGAACGGAACACGTGATGATCCAACCACAATTTCCCGTTTTTTTAAGCAACGTTTTATTTAGCGTAACCTCTGACAGCTCATTTTGGCTGTACTCAATTTTAAAGCTACATTTACACAAAGTTTTCTTGAAACGGTATTCAGATTCAGGCAATCCTCCAAGAAAACTCTATTTATAAACGTCCATTTTTGGGATTCCACGCTGAACTCTCACGCTTACGTATAGCTACAAAGGTTTGCTACGACAGTCTTCGGGCAAAAAGGCGCAAGATTCACAAGATTTGCACCAAGCCTCTTTCAATTGCGCACATCTGCAAATAAACAGAAGACAAACTAGATGAAGCCCCTCCCTGCTTGACCAGCGTGAACACCATAAGAGAGCGTTCAAGATTAGCTCCTGTGGGTACGTAGCTTCCCAGGTTTCCACAGAAGCTTTATCCTGTATTGAAGTCAGTCTGTGGAGCCAGCCCCCTCCCCCATACACCATCCCTGCCAATCGACTCTGAAAGCTTCTGTGCAAAAACTTTGTCTCTGACCCAGTGACACTGGTAGTCGCAGCACAACAGCTAGCCTCAAGGGGAAAACCTAGCATCAAATTACCTCTCTACCAGACCTGTACCATCTCTTATGTGTGTATTTCTGAGAGACACTACGTGTTTGGAGGCTTGGGGGGGTTGGTTGAAGGTTGGGGTTGTACTTGCCTTGACCACAGACTGACTGCTCGCCCCCGGGCCCCTGGCGTCAGTGTCAGGAAGAGGTGAATCGGACTATCTCCACTTGCAAATCTATCCCCGGAGAACCCGGAGCCCTCGCACCCCCACCCCCTCGGCAAAACATCCTTTTAGAAAGGGGTCTATCGGCCATTCCGTCCCTTCCTCACCTCTTTTGCCGTGCCAACAGGGTGCTACATCTGAGAGGAGAGGTGCGACCGCGCCGCTAATCTCTCTGAGTCACCCCGCCTCTCCAAGGACGGCTACCTCAGTGGTCAAGGTGAAGCAGAGTTTAGCCGCTGGCCTTCCTTAAGTGGTAATTTAGACAGGAATTAAGGGATAACTCACAATACGAAGGAGGAAATCCTTTGAGTTTCCTTTTTTTAATGGAGTACCTACCTCACAGTGGATAATTGAAGCCAGATGTTGGCCCATGCAACATTAAAACCGTCAGCCAACCCCCCCGTGGGCTTACGAAACATCCTGAAATGTTGGCTTTTGTCTCCTAGTACCCGCCTAATCGCATTAGTCAGATTCAATCGACGGAGGGGTGATTTTTAACGCTCAAATTTAGCCGATTCCGCCTCTACAACCTGGGAAACGGTCAGCGGCGAGATGAAAGCCCAGCACTAATAATGTCTCACATGTGTACTGGCAAATTGTCTGGCAACACCGGGGCGAGCAGCGCTCCCCTAAAAAGCGACATGCACTATTTATGATTATAAAGCAAGGGCAGCGCGGGTGAGCGCTGTCAAAATAAAAAAAAATACGTCAATCTCTGCTCCCCACTGTTGCCTGTCTGTTTAACGCGTGGTTTTTTATGTCGGCTTATGATGTACAAAGGCGGGAAAAATCACATCAAACCCGCAGATTTTTTGCAACTTCTACATGTCTGAAAGGAGAGGCGGAGGAGGGGCGGTGTTGGAAATCAAAGGGAATATCAAAGTTAGGAGAAGTGCAGGAATACGTCTGGAAAAGTAAATATTTTTGTCCTAATGGTTTGTGTGTTTGGGAAACGCGCGTGTGATGAAAAGGCCTGTTTTGATACATGCCGGTGCAGCTGGCTGAAGGCTAGGTGGGGAAGTGAGATGGGTTAGGTGGGGGAAAAAAAAAAGGAGGCCAAGATTGGTTTTAATACTTCATAGGGCATTGAAAATTCCCTCTGAATCGTGCTAACTTCTCCCCTCTCTACGCAATTATGCATGTTTATTCATTTTGATTAACGGCGATGAAACGTGGCGTCCGCCATCAGCCTGATGGAGGAGCGCTTGTGCCGCCGAGCGGGGTGACGGGTCCGTCTGAGGGACATGAAAGGCCTCGCACCTTCTGAAACAGCAGGTAACTGAACCGGTCTGAATATTTTAGCCGTCTCCCAGGAAAACATTCAAAGGCGACGCGGGGACGTCTGGGGGCGCCGGTTTGAGTTGGCGTGACACAAGTAATACGTTGATTAGCCGCCTTGGGCCCCGGGTCTTCTCCACTTCTAACAAGTGCTTGAAAATCTTTTTTCTCTGAGCTCTTCCCCTCTGAATCTGAGGGCCACTAGAGGGATCAGGAGGGAGACGTAGGAAAAGAAGAAGAAGCAGCAACTGGAAATGTGAGTGCTGTCAAAATAAAACCCTCTATGTCCTAACGAAGTCTAGAAATTTCAGTGTTTTTTTTAATCTAAGGACATATGGCTGTTTGTCCTGCTGTCCTGTGGAATTTTTCTTAATGACTGCTGGGATTTAGGATTTAGACAGGATTGGTTATATCAATGAGCCTTAAGGATTTTCAAGAACAGAAGGGGACGTTTAAAGTCAAATTTACACTAGATATCCTTTTATTTTCCAACAAAAGCTGTAATAGATCTGTCTTTTTGTATTTTTTGGCTTTATATTTAAGACGCTACGCCAGAGGGCCCTTTTACTCAAGGTAGTATCAAGTATTGAGTCTTTGGCCACAATTCCAAGTCAAGTCTTTCTGTCACAATTGAGAGAATGCTTAGCTTTTGAATTATTGAACGACAAAGTTTCCTTTTTTCCTTTAAAAGAAGAACAAGTACAGGTACAATGAAATGGCCTAAAAATTCATCGGGAGTCAAGGTCACAAGTCCAAGTCTAGTCTTTGGTCTCAAATCCAAGTCAATGCTTTGGTCACTTGTCCAAGTCAAATCTATGGCCACAAATCCAAGTCAAGTCTTTGGTCACAAGTCCAAGTCAAGGCTTTGGTCACTTGTCCAAGTCAAGTCTTTGGTCACTTGTCCAAGTCAAGTCTTTGGCCACAAGTCTAAGTCAAGGCTTTGGTCACTTGTACAAGTCAAATCTATGGCCACAAGTCCAAGTCACTTTTATGATCACAAGTCCAAGTCAAGGCTTTGATCACAAATCCAAGTCAAGTCTTTTTATTATGCAATGATTTCACCCGGTTCATGTTCTACGTTGATCCACATCTTCCTTGCGCGGTTTAGTTTTTACTTCTTCTGCGGATTCTTTGAAGTCTTATTTGAAGTTTAATTGCAAAACACATCCAATATTTTTGGTGGCAAATTAAAGTCAGAAAATCCAAAGACTATAAGATCTCGATTCCTCTTTCAGTCCTGGAACCAGTTTGTCCCAATGAACACAAGGTATGGCATTTTTATTTGCGTATTTTAGTACAAATAGTCTCAGCTCAATAGTTGAAAATATAAAATCAGAAAACACTCAAATTTAGATCAAGATTTCAAAATAAGATACACCAAAAGTGATGTGAGAGGGCTACAGCAACAAACAGAAGAGGAGTATATTAATAAAAAAGAAAGAGGAAAGACCAATTTCCTTGCAACAGCTGAGCACCTACAGGTCATTATTTCCTCTGCTGGGGTAGTAATGTGAAAATCCCAAGCCCTGCCTGGGAAAACTTCCCTCTGTTGAATGGACTGTAAATAATGACTTGGTCTGAATAAGACAGATTTTTCTCCACCTTGACCTCTAGACCGACGGCAGTGACCATCTGTAAACAGGGACGTTTGATGGCGGCAGCCTCCCCCATAAACTCTGTTAATACCGAGGGAGTTTTTTTTTTCTTTTTTCCCCAGCAGACATCAGAAGTCATTACTCGAACCTTCGTTCTTTTCTTTTCACGTTCTGGTTTTAACTTTGCTTCAATAGAACAAAGAGGAAAAAGTTCTTTCATAAAAAAAGCTCCTTTGTTCTAAAATGGTATTTATTGCTAACAAGTTGAGACGGAGCCAGGAAGTTTAAATGGCTCTGATGTCATCTTTCATTTATATTAGTTACAAAATTCTAGATATTTGACCTCGTAAAACACACAAAAAACATTTCAAAGCAGTTGCAATGACTTTGTGTCAATGGCTCCATCAATGGACCGCACAGTCATGAGGGTCGTGTCACACAGCCACGATGTAGATTGTGCACATTTTGCATGTATGAAATGTGAATCTTTCTATATACATGTGTGATATATATGTAATTCACAGGTGGTCCTATTGACTTTCACATTTAGGGAGAATGTTATTTTCTATTCAAAACATTGTCCTGGTATGTTTTATTGTACATATAAATATACAGTTTCAGGGTTTTTTTTTTTTTTTTTTTGCTGCAGATAAGCTAGATGGATTAAGTCATTTGTCAGACGTGGTGAAACATTTCAAAATGAATGCCATGATGCAACTTAAATCCATGACAGTTTAGTCTCTAATAAAACAGGTCAAACTTTTTATGGATTTTTTTTTATGACTGGTGAATGTCTTCCACTACTGACACCTCCTAATACACAAAGATTTAACATTTAGTCATATTAATCCAGGAGACTGGTCACCACAATTCTTTTGAACACTTGTGGCAACCCATGCTAGCTTCTAAAAGGATACATTGGTTGCTAGGAAACTTTATTTATTTATTTTTTAAAGGTTTTGAAACGAATCACGTAAATTGCTACACTCATTCGTCAACTTTAAATATGCAAAAAGTACTATGGTTGCTATGGTATTTCGCATTCATGGGGACCAATATTTGGATTCTAAATGCCATCTTCAGTTTTTGTATTGGACACCACAATGGCTGTCATTTTACGCATATGCATAAGCATCATTTGGTGATATCAATCCAAAAGATTGGTCATTACAATTCTTTAAATTAGTGGCAACTAGTGGCATCTTCTGATAGCTTTTAAAAGACGGTGTAGCAGTGGATACAATGGTTGCTAGGGATTTTTTTTTTTTTTAGTTTTCAGACAAAGCACGAAAATTGCTGCACATGTTCATCATCCTTAGATATGCATAAAGTGCTATGGTTGCTATGGACGTTCACATTCTAGGAGAGTAATACTGTGATCCAAAATATCTTCTGGGTAATTTGTATTGTGCAACGTGTGCAGATATGCTTGAGGAGCTGTTTCCTTAGCCTTTGATAAGTGTTTGGATTTTTATTCAACAAACCAGCTGGTGACTTCATTGGATTAAACTTTTCAAAGTGCATTTTGAGTGATTTGAATGATGTGTATTTTTTTTTTCTTTCCCCCCCCCCCCCCCCCCCGAGGCCCTGCTTTCCCATCTACCGGCTCTACACAAACACGGTTCGCTCACATCCACTTTAAAGAGGAGCTGCAGGTTTTTGAAGAGCCTTCTGCAACATTCTCAGAAGGATAAACACATGTATATTTAATCTACTCGGGGATTATAGCGATTCTAATGTGACAGCCATGAGTTTATTGCCGAGGATGACCCAACCTAGGGAAATAAAGCTCAAGGGAGGGAAGAAAAAAAGAAAAGAAAAACGGAGAGAAAACGCAGGGAAGAAAAACGATAGGCGAGGAATGATAACAACATCTAAACAGTGACTCTTGAGGCCGGGCTAATGAACGTGCGAGGACAGGAATAGAGAGTGAAGAGAGCCGGGGCCGTCTTCCAAAATATCCACTCCCACATAGGTCAGTGGACTTTTGGCTACATCCTGAGTGGCGCAGAGGGGGCTGGCGGGGTAAGAGGGAGGGGAGGGGGGCAGCTTAAATGCTTGGGATCTGAAGAAAGAATTCAACAGGGCATGGGAATGGCAGTGTCACGGCGGTCGCCAGAGAACGCTCTTAAAAACGCCGCGGCGACAGACGAGGCCTGCTTGAATAAAAGGGGGGGGGCACCGTCACCCTCGGCGCAGTCTTCCATTCCTCGTTTTCTTTTTTTGTTTTTTATGAGTTTGTTTTCCGAGGACGAGAACGCTGTTTGCTCAAGAGGTTCTCCAAACAAATAGAGTGTGAATGAAGAGGAACTGACACAACCCAGCTGCCGTACCGTCATTCTCTTCCCCAAACCAGACGTTTGTGCAGATTTGGGGAGCGTATGGAAACATAAGTGTGTCAAAAATGTCAACAACAAAAAAAGAAACATTTGTGGGTAAAAATTGATCCGAACGCGCGTTTAGCATATGCATGAGTTTGTGCATAAATGCATGCGGCAGCCAAAGTCCTCGCCGCGATTACGATCCATTTGCAACTTCTGGAAGGTGAGCGGGGAAGTGTGTGCGCGCCCGCGCCATAATTTATTTATGTTTTGAGACAAAATCTGGGTCACTGGAACCTCGTCGCCATCCTCCTCCTCCTCCCCCTCCTCCCAGAATCCCCTGTGTTCCCAGAGCGGGAGGGAGGTACTGTTAACTAACCACAGATAACAACAAGGCTGCACTCTTGTAATTTATTATAATTACTGCCAGGTCTAAAGAGGACACTGTTCTTTTCTATGGTCCGGGGAGGAGGGGGGATTGGGGGGGGGGGCATGTAGCCGCCTCCCACAGAGAGGAGCGCTGGTCAGATAGAAAGTAAACAAGACGAAAAGTCCAACTTGACTTTATCTGGTGGAGAGGTTTCTGAATATTCTCACGTTTCTCTCAAGGGGGAGTTGGGAGGGGGGGGGGATCTTTTGTTACCCCCCCCCCTCCTCTTTTTTATTTCTTCCACTGCTTTGATTCAGGAAGCAGCTACTTATTTTGTCCCCGGATCATTCATTAATTTTTAATTATCTGCAAATAATGGACAAAAAATGAGGGAAAATCCCCCCCCCCCCTCCACATTCATTTTTTATTTTTTTGTGGCTAAAGACACTCAATCGGAAGCTGTTTGGGCCTTTTGAGGTGGAAATCATCAAGTTAAAACTCCTTTGTGAAATTTTTTTTTTTTTTGGGGGGCGACCTGCGTTTTTGGAGGGAAACCTGTCAATTTCCCTCCAAAACATCAATTTTCCTCAGCTTTAACAATTCCAAAAACTTGTATTTTAGTAAAAAAAATGTGTCTAATTTCTAGTCAAAATCAATGTTTCCACTTTATATGAGATATAGTAACTTGAAATTAATGTTTGACTGGGGTGTTTTAAAAAAAATACAACCTAAGACTGGGATTTGCATAAGCTAAATGCTAATTTGTCACCATAATCAGTCATTTTTGCAAATACTGACTAAAACTGCAAAAAATGAGTTAAATGTACACCATAGTTAGGATAAATCCTTTAAAATTACTCATCTCATCAAAGTTTAGGATTATATGGTAAAAATGTTGTATGCAGTTTTTTAAGGTTATAAAACAGAAAGTTAGCATTGCTAAATTAGTCTCAAATACAAAAAGTCGTATGTTTTATGGATTCCGTTAATAACTCAGTCTGCTGGATTGAGACTAACTACTCTATGAAAGTTTAAAAAATATAATTTAGTTTGTTCTACGTGAAATCTTTTATGGGAATTTAAGTGCAAAAATGGTGAACCATTACATCTGGACACGATGTGGTTTAACTAAACCAGAACCAAATTTTTTGGGGAAAAAACATGGGGTGGACTGGTAAATTGGCCTGGGGGGGGGGGTGTTCTCTATCTGCTATCTTGTGGGTGTTGTTTGAATGCATAGGTATGCGTGTGTGAACATTATTTGTATTGTGTACATGTTGACATGTGAACATTTTTGGAGCCAACAGGCCCCGCCCCTTCTAGATTGGTATTACATCTGAACCTGACAGTAATGATTATAACCATCGAGCAACTTGTTGCTTTATGCTGCTTCATGGTTCTACCCCCCCCCCCCCCCCTCTCGCTCTTCTTCCTTCCTTCTCTTTCCATCCGGTCCAACAAAAGACTGTTACAGATATGAGGAATCTGAATAAAGTTTGGCCTAGATTACAAAAGGGGTTTATTCAGACATACCTCTGGTTTGTCAGAAGATTCATAACCCTGTTGTTAAAATAAAATATGTCCAACACAAGAGGTCTTCAGCTCTCATCTGTCTGCTGTTGGACAGGACAAGTAAAAAAAAATACCTAAAGGTGTTAAAACAAGGAAGTTTTTACCTGTTTTATATGAAAATTGTGCTAAATCCTAAAATACATTCTGGCATTACCTAATGAATAAATACACTGCAAAAATAGGCTTTGTAGAAATATATCAAACATTCTTAAAATTTGAAAAAAGTCTGGGGAAACAAAACTGTATAGTGAGAAAAGAGAATATAGGTTAAACATTTGAATAAAATTAGTTTTATATACAAAATAATGTGTTAGCCTAAACAGCTTTTTTAAAATTTTTTAAATAGAAATCATGCTGAATTTAAAATTATTTTTTGTACTAAAAAAAATAAATTTCAAAAATATTAGAAAATATTGAGGAAAAACTAAATTTGTAGTATTTTAAGCAAAAAAAACATAAACATTTTCTCCTGATTTAATGCAGTTTTTAAAAAGTAAAAAAATTAAGATAAATAAAAACACAGCCGAACACATATAAAGATTAACTAAATTTGTAATGTTGACTTAATGGACATAGCATTGCATAAATAGAAGATTGAAGGAGGAAAAAGTTGGAAAACAAACCATTTTTTTAATCATGCTCACATATTCTACCAATTTAATACTTTTGAAAGCCTTAAAAACTCAAAAATATTTTAAATCTTAAAAATTTTTACAAAAATGTTTAAAATAAAGTTGCATATGTGAATTCTTTACAAAGCTGCAAAACTTTATGGCATTTGTAGATTTTCTAGATGTATCGTAGATGATTTAATAAAGGAAAAAACATTGTTATTGGTTTTATTTGAAAATCATTACAATTTTAAACACGTTCAGTACTCCTTTAAGCCAAATTAAGTGAAAAACATTTAACATTTTAGCCAAAAATTGGAAGAAGAAAAAAAGGAATTTGGGAGAATTTAAGCACAAGATAAGTTGATTTCATTCTGCTAAAGCAGGTTTTCTACAGGCGTACGAAAGCTGAATTTCTGAATGGATCCTAGATGAATTAAAAAGGAAGAAGTTGAAAAAAAAAATAATTTGTGTTGGTTTTATACGAAAATCATACTAAAATCTAAACCATTTTTCCAGTTTTTAAACAAAAAAACTCCCAATAATTCAAAAATATTCAGAAACTTAATTTGAAAAAAAAAAAAAACTAATAAACAAGTTGAGCCTGATTGACTGCAGGTTCTCTATATCAGTACAAAATATGATAAAAAAGGCATTTCATGGTTCATCGATATGTAATCAAAATTAAAAATATATATATATATATATAAATAATTTGCAACAAACTGGAGGATCGAGTTCTAGAGACCTGCAACAACCTTCCATCTGCTCCGAAATTCACAACAACAACAACAAAAAAAGGCAACGACTGTGCAGCTGAAATGAAAAAGGCATCAGCGCTTTCTTTCATTTGCCTAATTCAATCAGCCGATGAAGGCTTGCTATGAAGACGAAGGGAGGGAAGCAGAGCTACTTTGATAATCTTCACCTTCTCAAAAGCGGAGATTCGCTGCTTTTTCTCAGGTGCAATTAATAACTACACGAGGAAAAAAGAAGAAATTAAAAGATCCCACGCTGCGACGGTGAAGGCGTCCTTTGAAACCGCCCGTTTCAAAAGGGGGAATAAAATTTCCTGACGGAACCTGCCGCCGCCGTTCCGGATTAGGTGCGGCTTTTTTAAGAAAAAACAAAAACAAAATAAGCTTTTGGGGTTAAATA